>JAQGBX010000504.1:0-35112 GCA_034698745.1 Megaphyllum sjaelandicum | reverse complement strand
TTTGTACCATTATATGTAAAACTGAACATGTAAATCCAAAAAAACATACTGGCCAAATACTTTTTTTGACCACTGTAGCCCTGGTCTCCCCATAACACTTTTAACTTCGACTTGATAAACTTCAAACGAGAGAGAGATAATTCTGGCATAAGTAAATATCGGGATATTCCATGTTTTGAGAGGAATCATGTTCAAGTTAGTTGGTTAGTATCTGTCATGGTTAGTTAGCTCTAGTTAAATTATTGTTAATGTTAATGCCCCAGTGTCAGCCTCCAAAATGGGCAAGGAAAATGTCGACTTGATACAAAATGTGAACATTCGCATTGCCATCTTCCGACATGGTTTTGGGCGCTATTTTGAATCAATCATGATTAAGACCATAATTAAGTTCGACATTATCGATAGTTCGAATATTTTTTTTTCCATTGGACTTTGCTGGTAATCTAATTATCGTTGAAAAGAGTTTACTGATGCTTCACTGTTAGGCAACGAGCTCATAGCACCATCCGCAACTGCGTTAATAGAGCCAGGACATTCACTAAGGTTAAGTGAGTCGATGCACAGTGGCGCCATCCGTGTGGCCGATCGTCAAAAGATAGGAGCGTTTAGATATACTCGAGGAATGCAATAATGCAGAAAAGGTCAATTGAATATATTCTGCTTTTTGGTGTGACGCAGCAACGAGCCATGCCCTTTGTCATCGATGTTGTAAAACATTAACACGTCCAAGCATAGCTCGGTCATTGGGAGGAGTCGCTGAAGAGGCGTGTAATTTCTTCTCCCACAGGAGCATTGTTCGAGCACTGCGGAACAACTTCTAGCAGAGAGGCGAAAGCTCAATTTTCACAATGCTTTTCAGAAGAAAAAAAATAGTTGTAAATTAAACGCTGGTGGCGAGTATTACTGGGTGGATACGTTAGGGAATACCCCTCGAAGAATTACATTCAATTTGGGATTTTTTTCCAGAGTTTAGAATTAAGCGTGACATGTCGTTCCGCTGCCATTACAAAGGGCGAGAAAAGGTAAAACAGGACACGGAAATAAGGATAAGTAATGATCATCTTTTGTAAAGCCCCCTAGTGACAACTCCGGAATGACCGGCGAAGAAAAGAAGGGGGTGTACCGTGCACGTGCACTAGCGTTGACCGCATAAGACCTTAGCTGATACCGGACTCGGGTTACAAAAAAATGTGCTCCGTGAAAACCTGAACAAAAATGCAGAAGATTGACAACAGAATCTGGGAGTCCATTCAGATGGTACAAATCCCGAAGGAAGAATCACGCGGGATTAACAGGCGTGTCAATTTGCGTGAAAACGAGCTTGTCACAATGTCACGGTGCAGACTCCTAAAGATGAGCAGGGAGATCGACAAAGTCACGTGACTCTAAACTGGCTTTTGTTAAGTTTTTCGGGTTAATCAATTTTAACGTATGTTTCAATATGTGATAACAATGGCATTTGTTCGATAAAATTCCCTATTCTAACAGTTGGTGCTTGTACCGATGGCAAAAACCCAACAGTGCTTCAAAGCATACACGCATATAATGAAACATGTACTGAAATGGAAGGTTAATTGGCTTTGATTAGGAACGGCCATTTACTCGGATAATTGTTATGACCTTGCGGGGAACTATTCGAAAGGTAAATGTGGTAACGACGAGTAGCGGATTTGAAACGCAATGCATCAATACGTTCGAACACTTGACAATTTTAATTACATCTTTTTTAATTTTGGATTCGGAAAAACAAATGAATTTTAGTTAATTTCGTAAAAACAAAACTATTGTCAAATTTGTGTATTTTGTCAGCGTTATCTGTGATGCATTCAATGCAACCGGAAATACACCATAATGGTGTTTGATAATGGACAACCCCTATCAAAAATTCCAGTGCATTGCAGGAAAACGCTGCTTTATACCAAAATGGAATCAATTCCCCGCATTTATAACTTATCAACATGCAGATATCATTTAAAATGTTAAACCTACCGAAGTGAAGTCCTGCAATGGAACAGCACATGAAACAAAAAGAAAAATATAAGACATACGTAATGCGATAAAAACAACATACCGTACAAATTAGCCTATATTAAAAAAAATTGTCGTTGCAATAAAGTGAATGAACTCAATCGCTATAAGATATATATTGAACTGCTTTTGGGACACGTAAATCCTTCACTATAAGTTTGTCGCAATTAAGTTAGTAAAGGTATGCAAGAAAACTTGAAACAAACTACACGAGAAAATGTGCTTCGTGCCATTTACGACTGTTACGTAATAAAACAGACACGTGTTTTCAATTAAAATTAGATATTCGCGAATCTCGAGTAGCGGATACCGGAAATACATTGGCTCTTAAGCCAATAATGTTAAATTCGTGCTCGGCAATGAAATTCATAGTTTTGGGGAGTGAACGGTCTTATAATTAAACGCACGCCTGGTGTCTATTTTTAGCTCGGTAAAATAGTTTCCGTGTAAAGACAATCGAAACTGGCTTATTTGAATATACCCCATGTACAGTTATGAGAAACAAAATAGACGTAGAAAATGCGTCTAATTTTCACACGCTGCATGCACTGCAACTGTTTCGAGCTTATACGGAAAAGAAAAATATTCGCAACACCAACTTAAGGATTAACGTCTACACAGACGTATAAAATTAATGCAGGGGATGTTACTATCGTGAGCATGTACTAGACATTCAAATCGTGCGGCGTGTTAATATACTTCAGTTCCCGCATTAAGGAGTACATTATATTATACAGGGTGGAACTGAATACATGTAGAGAGTCACCCCATTTCTTTCCTTTTATAGTTACGTAAATTCTGTTTGTGCGGCTAAAGAAGAAGTCGTGTATGCTCTATCCAATGATGTTATTACATTTGACCTACGAAAATTGTTTCACGGAAACGTGCGCCCAAACTTTTTTACCGTAACACGTAGGACAAAATGTCAAATTAAGAAAAGGAAGAGCATGGTTTGTTTGTATGTATTTAACGTGTTTCGTCTTCATTGGCAATTATTTGAAAACAGGGGCAAACACCAATTGTTAGCTGCGCTGCAGCACACTGGTGTACCGCAGTGAAGCTACCAACATGTACTGCAGTGCATCAGTGTGTTGCAGCGCAGCTAACAGTTGGTGTTTGCCCCTGTTTTTAACAACATTGTAACAACGTGAAATATTTGACAATTAAGATAAAAGCGGTTGACTTCATGCAAAATATCATTCTCTTCCTTTTCCTAATTTGACATTTTGTCCTACGTGTTACGGTAAAAAAGTTTCATCACGCGTTTCCGTGAAACCATTGTCGTAGATCAAATGTAACAACATCACTGGATAGAGCAAACGTGACTTCCTATTTAACGGCACAAACAGAATTTACTAACTACACGTATAACATCAACAAAAAATGGGGTGGCTCCAACCTGAATAGTAACTTTAAAAACATTTAAAAACTGCATTTTGCATTGGACTTTAACAAAATATGGCGCTATACTTTAGCGATTATACAGGATGGGGCATATGTCTGGGCCTTTCAAATATCTTTACCACTTCAGGCGCTAGGTAAAATGTTCTGACATTTACAATACATCAGTGAATAATATGTGATGTGAGGACTCCAGAAACCGTGTCAAACATTACAGTGCACGTCAATTTTATGGCGCATGCGATTTTGAACGCTAAACCGAAGGAGATAGGGCAAATCCTCGAATCAGAAAGTTGTTCGGCGTTGCATAATTAGTGGAATAATAGTGCTCGTGACATTTATTATTACTCACATATCCGACAACGTACCTGGTTTTGGCTGATGTGTGCATCGTTGCATAGCATCTATGCAAGGCAGGAATGCTACCACCACATCGCCAGGGGCTAGTCAATTGCACAATTTAATGCATTCAAGTCATGTCCTACCGTAAAAGAATGTCAACAATTTGAACGTCCAATGCCTCATTTGTAATCCAAAGTTCATTTCATTTATTTAATGGAGAATGATTACCAGTAAACATTAGATTTCAATTGAGCTTTCCTGCCTTGCATAGATGCTATGCAAGGATGCACACATCAGCCAAAAACCAGGTAGGCCTACGTTGTCAGATATGCGAGCAATAATAAATGTCAAGAGCACTATTTTATTGCACTAATTATGCAACGCTGACCAAATTTATAATTCGAAGATTTGCTCTATCTCCTACGGTTTATCGTTTAAAATGGCATGCGCCATGAAATTGACGTGCGCTGTAATGTTTGACATGGCTTCTGGAGTCCTCACATCACATCCTATTCACTGATGTAAGCGCATTTTACCTAGAGCCTGAGGTGGTAAAGATATTTGAGAGGTGCAGACATATGCTCCACCTGTATAACACAGGTACATGTATGTGAACTAATGCTCACGATGTGCTATACTCGAGCTTTATCTGCTTCTGTTCATTAACTTAACGATTCTAGTTAAATTAAAATACTGTCACTCGAAAACTGCTTGAGAAACAAGTACAATTACGAGTTGGTACGTAATAGAACCGTACAGAGTGAGGCGATTTCCTTTCAGAAATGTCCCAAGACGCTCCCATTAAGCGTAACGCTCCGTGGATGTTGTTTACAGTTGAAGAGGGAGTTAGACCATATACACGATGGTAAAAAGTATGACAAAAAACGACACGGATAGGACAGGAAGGAAGAGGGCGAGTTTTGCACGCAGACGGAGACTGGTGCCATTGGAAACCAGAGCTTTACGTCCACACTTGCAGTAATTATTTTCTGACAGTAACTAACTCTGAGCTGCCATCAAGAATCATTAACAGTGACAGTTGCCCGCCCACCTTGTTAACATACATGTGTCCCTGCCAGTCTGCCATGGCATCCTACCCCCTAACCCGTATCTCCATCAATGGCAGCCTCCCTTCCAAATCCTCTTCTCCGGAAAATAAACTTTGTCTTTGTTAATTTAATGAGTTGGAATTGCAAATTTTTGTCACAACCCTTTCCTTCGTTGCTAATTCCCATACAGCAGGGACCCGCGCTTGTTTATGTCCTACCACGGCTCTCATCCGGTAGCCCGAGGGCTGCTGGGAAATAACGTCCATTCCTCAAAGCCATTACGGCGTCTGGACAGTGGTCACTCGATCCGTTTCGGAATTTGTCCGGTAACGCTGGCGCCACCACATATCGCCAAACATCCCTCAGTGGACATCGCTAATGAGGGTCAATGTTAAAAAGTTCGACGAAGGCAGTTTTACCTTGGGTTTTATGTATTTTTTAACCCAAATTTAGGCAGGAATGTCGGCTATTTTGGTTTTGAAATCCGGCGCAATTAAGTCGAGGAAAACTTGCTCCCTCTAGCTCCATTGTCATGTTACGAATATTCGACACAATGAGAATTTAACAGCAAGTTAGTCAATCGTAAACGATACAATAACGGTATCCATACAGTAAAACATGTCTAACGAGCAATTATGAACAATGCAAATCAATAATTAAAACCAGAATGATCCTTGGAATTTTTTTTCTGGTTTATGGACATGGTTATACGTATCATAAAATTACCAAAATATCTATAGAAATGGAAATTATTTCAATTATATTTTTGTTGTTATTAAGTAATAAACAAGCACTACACATTGCACCCCCTCTACGGTGTATAGATGTAAATGGCGAAATCGGACAAAACTTGGAAAGGGGGTAGGGGGGAGTCAAGTCCTCTTTGAATGACCCGGCCCTTCTGCACCACTTTAGTGTAAATTGAAATTTACACTTAAGACATGCTTCAACATGTTTTGATTAGTGTTCTCCAAATAATAGCCTGCTCAACATGAACGACATAACATTTGTAAGAAATTGACGTGATCTGGACAAGAATAAACTGGTCATTCACAAGTTTTTGAAATGTAACGTGCAATTACGAATAAAAATCGTGCACTTAGTTTCTTGCTCAAGTCGGACAAACAAACTCTTGACATGTCAATCCCAAAAACGTTACTCGGAGGCCATTAGCATTTCCTACGGAATGCATTTTAAAGTAATATGAATTGACTAAATTGCATTTTTGATGAACACGTATTTTAACAAATTAATGCCATCGAGTAGATATCTGTAATCAATAAACTCAAATGTACAGAACATGTACACTGTACAGTAAAAACTCGATTTTATGATTCTCTATTATATGAAAACTCTGTTTTATGAACGAGGCTCCTGCCGACCACACCGTGCATTTTTTGGCTGGCGCAGGCCTCAACCTTAGGAAAATTAATTAAATACATTGGTGTACCTTGTTTGAGGCCTGCTCGTAGCAATAGTCCAGCTTTTTCAACTAAAAAATAAGGGATTTGGCTTTGACAAAAAGAGATGGTGAAACGGAAGAAGATTCATGATTTTTTCAAAACCTGCTCAACAAAAGTGACATCCATGAACATGTAATGTGATAAAATACTTAGAAAACTTATTTGACTTCTTTCCTATTTTTTAAAATTGGTTTTCTGTTGTTTTGAATGTAAAAATCGATTCTCTGAAATTTTCGATTTTATGAAACACCCCTAGCATCAATTAGGTCATAAAATCGAGTTTTTACTGTATATGCAAAATGAAACAGATTTTCATTTTCCTGGAAGTAGATCCTGACATGTGTACGAATTCCTCAAGTTCCTTTAGACCCCAACATACGAAACCCCTACAGGGTGTCTGGTGATATATAGTTATAGTTCTGTTTTGGACCTTCTTCAGCCTGTCCGGCTCCAGCAATGGCAATGCCTATCAATACCCCTAAGATTGATGACATCACTGGTTCACGCTTTCATTCCACGTTTAAAGACAAAGGAGGAGGAGGAGGAGGAGGACGGTGATGGTGAGTGTGATGGTGGGGGAGGTGAAGCGAGCGGGACAAGATGGACCCATTCGTGACATAAACTGTCAAACCGAATTGATTTTAAACTGCTGATAACCGAAGACTAATGTTTCCCTCGTACTCGTTTCTGCTCCGAGCAGACCCAAAAAAACAAAGTTGCTGAGAAAGATATCAGTGAGCACTGTGCAATGAATAGAGAGAATATCGGACGAACACTAATTAAGACTTGGCAGCTAATTTTTTAAAGTGAGGTCAAAGTGCGTGAAAGTTAAGGTGTAGATTCTCTAGCGAATTTGGGTTGGGTGTTGAGGAAATCTATGATGTCGATGATTTTCCTTCGTCGTACATCTCGGGTGTGTCAACCTTTGGCTAATAATCTCAGACAAGGACCGGAAATGCTGAAAATGGTAATGATCCGGGCATGTGTACCGGAGGGCAAACTCCATCATTCACACGACACCGGGATGGTTATTCTTGCCGGATAACCGGAAATGCATAAGTTTCAAAATCAGGTACGATCGGCGTTTGAGTGAAACGATTGAAAAGCCATTACAGTCGAACCCGGATAAATAGAAACCTGATAAGTGAAAAAAACTGATAAATGCAAAACATTTCAAAACTCCGAACTTTTTGAATACAGGTACGTATTCTATACGTTATGTAAAACCCAAATAAATGCAACCCCCTAAATGAAAAAACCGGCAATTATTTGCAAGCCCCAAGTGCATCTTTTGTGTATTTTTAAGACCGGATAAGTGAAAATCACGCCTCGCAGTCTAGAATGAATCTTTAGCAGCAGACAGTATGGCGCATTTACTTACAGCGGGATAGGGGAAACTCCCGTTTTCAGTACATGTATATATAAACATATTTGGCAATAGTGAGTGTGGTACATGTACAGTGTGCATGGGCCTGTGAGCATGAATTACAATGTACCAGAATTGAAAAAAAATCGTGCCTTTCATTCCACACCATTAATCGGAGGTGCTGTACAGTACTCTATATTAATCATTGTTTAAGCACATTGTTCAGTAGACCTATATATTGGTCAAAAACTTCAAGAAAGATTTCTGACTACTTTTATTGATGTTCCTGCTGATCAACGTGTACATTTTACAGTTTCTCCTCTTCTATTGCTAGATCTTAAAAGTTTATCTTACATGCACCTTAATCAATGTAACCGTCATAAAGCTTTGTTTATAAGTTTTTTTTATCAATAAATGCTCTTATTAGAGAATAAGCTATTCTGTATTTGACTTATCTGGGCAGCAACTGATCTAATTTGAGCGCATCACGCAAAACCGGATAAGTGGAAAATGTCGATTTCCACTTATCAGGGTTCGACTGTATTCACTTTCATATATAATTCAGATTTCTCTTATTTGTTTCCTTAACTTTGTAAAGGAGATGCATGATGGCATCGACTAAAAATCACTAAACGATGCCATTTTCAGCGCTTAATTCTGTATGGTTCACAACAATAAGAATTTGGAACGGTGATACTGAATCTGGCGATTGTCTTGGAGCCAACTCTAAATTGCGCGACTTTATTCGTTTACCAAAAGATTTACCATTTCTAAAGAACCCGAGTTGCGGAGTGACTGTCAACTGACAGTGTTTGTTTTGGCTATATAGAGGCGGTGTATCAACGTCCAATTTGACAATGCCACGAATGCACTCGGAGAGAGGACAATTCAGAAAAAAAAATTATTTACGTAAATTGGATAAAACAGCACTGAAAAACGAAAATACCACAAGTGCGAAGAAAGTTTCGAGCATTTCGTCCACACGCAGCATGTACCAAATCCTTCCAACTTCTGGAAAAAATCCAAAAAACGCAACTTGGCTTCACCGAATTTAACGACGTGTATTGCGTGGAATGTTATACATGTTAGTGACATATCTGGCTAAGAAACATGGTAAAATGCTATGTCGCCATGGCGTAACACGAGTAAAACACGTAGCCCTTTGGGAGCGGAATTTGCACCATTAAATACGCTGGTGCGCATCTCCCGAAATGAATTTATTGGACTCTAGAGGCCGTTTTTGACTGCCTAATATAAATCAAATTTGTAAAACATCAATTTTGGCACTGGGCTACATATTTTCAAAGGGCTTGACGTCTAACGCGGTGCATCCATTGAGAAATCGAGGACAAACGAAGAGCGTTAACAGGATGTCCTATAGTTTTTAGCGTATAATTTGTAATTTCTTGCTTCTTTTTTAACAAGCAAATAAGGGAAATAGCCAAAGACTGAGAATTTGACATATTTAAATTCCTTAAACGTTGTTATTATAAATTTATCGAAAACTTTTATCTAAATTTCAAAAAGCGTCAGTGATCGAGCATCGAGACAAGCGGCAGGACAAATTGTATTTAATTCAATGCAAATTTACGCCCGAGAGATTTAAAACAGATTTCGAATTTCTCGTTAGGGGCCATTCAAAAAGGACGTCCGCAAAATTTACCCAAAATTGGACTACTTCCTACCCCATGTCCGCATTGTGTCCGGTGAATCAAGACCCCCTCCCTCCATTTGGACGTCCGGAACTTTTTTTAAAAAAAATGCATTCGGAAAATTTTCAGTTTTTAAGTTTGTATACTCTTAAAAAGTTGATTGAGAATTCTGCCAATTTGTCCTCAGAACCTATTGAAAATTTTGCAAATTCCTCCTTGGAAACTGTTGAAAATTTTACAAATATTTACTCGAAAACATCTGAAAATGTTAAAGATTTGTATTTGGGAAAACGTGGAAAATGTTGCAAATTTGTCCTCGGGAAAACATGGAAACATCGGAAAAGGTTGAAAATTAAATTGTCCAAGTTTATGCTCGAAAAAAATGAAAATTTTGAAAATGTGTAGGCCTACTGCAGGGATAATTTGAAAATTTAGCGAATTGACCCTGAGCTTTTAAGTTCTCTGACTTTTACAACTTTTCCAGGTTTTCCAGAACTTGGGGTACCCTGTTTACTGACTTGCAATTTATAATTCCGGGGCATTTGAATGGCCATTAATTTCCCTTAGCTGCATGTATCTATACATTTGTAATGATAACACGAAGTGTACAGTCAGAGGGATACTACACCTGTTCAGAAACAGAAACAACCAACTTTCGATACATTCAAACATACGACATTCCCATATCAAGAGCCATCACTATTTCCTCCAGTCATAGAGCTATAGTTATTTAAGCTCAAATGTTTTAAAAGTTCAATCATTTCAAAGTTTGCGAAACTTATGTGCGCGGTTAAAATCTCTATACATGTACATGTACGCAGTTTCCGTACGTGTCATGTCCGCAAGAATATATATATATATAGGATTTACGAACTTCACGATTTATCTTGATAAAGATTAAGGTGATTAAGCCGAGGGCAGCAGTTCATTATGCCCTTCCAGATTACCCATTTGGCTTTCATATTGGACTTCATAATTCAATTCAGTCGACGTTCACCACGCACGCTTTGATTTATGGTTCAGTTTTACGAGAGCCAAAGCGCCGTAAGATGGCAGACCCTCCAAGAAGTGCATTAATTCCTGGAGATCGAGCGGACCACAGCGGACGACCGACGATGTTACCAGTCAGTATGGATTTAACGGAGGTGACAAAGTGGTGGCTAAATCCTACAACCGTGCAACTTATTTCGGAAAACTTTGAATACCGAAGAGCTGGCCAATGTTTTCTGTTTACCTTAAGAAACTAATCCTCTACAAGCGTTGTCGTCATGCCAACTAAGCGCTGAATGCCAACGGAATGATCTCAAAAAAGCGGCTAATTTATCTGGTGTTAACTAAAGTAGCCTCCTAGCGGGGGGAAAATCCCTCCAATCGCAGCGTGGGACGACGGAAGAAGCTGTTGTTGCAAGCTTTGACAGCTCCTGACGGAGATAAATAAACAGCCGCATTAGCAATGGCAAAAAGTCGACAGAAAAAAGCTAAAGTTGTTGCAGGCAGCTGCCATTGGAAAAGAGCTGCGTGGCAACCGCACCCGACTTAAGTTTCAGATCTACCTCGAGTATGGAAGTCCCTGATAAAGTGGATTTTAGTTTTTGGAAACTTTAGGGACGGTTGCACCAACAGGGGTTAACCTGCTGTGTTAACTCTAGGTTAAACCACCGTTGTATTGCACAAGCACGGGTTAGGGTAGGCCGGATTAATTTCGGGTTATTAGGAAAAACAACATGACGGACACTACGGATGAATTTGATGAAGTTAGGGAATTGTACATGCTACACCACCTGGTCACACAGACAGGTGTAGCCGGGATACGCAATCTGGCAGCATTGGTCAAAGTTAGTTCTTTTTCCGTCCTCCGTTATGTTTTTTATTCGGTATAATATGGAGAAGATTTCGAGATCCATTCGTCTAAACTGCCATCTTTCAGCATCAGCAGAGAAGAATGAACAAACAAAAATCGAGAAATTACATGTCCAACTGCTGCCAATTTTAAGTCTAGAGGACTGTTGTCGGTTTTGAAAATGATAAAATATAAAACAACGAAAACTTCCAAGAAACTGTTCAGTTAGTGCTAATTATTAAGCTGTGCACATGTGGTTTCACGAGTTAAACTATAAGTGGCGCCCTCTGTCTTCTTCGACCAGCCAATAGACTTTACTTATATGCATTAGTACCATCACTATACCATATTAAAGTGAAATTAACAACCATGTCGGGGCGTATAATGCATATCCGTAAATTTAACTTATTCGGAAAACTTACTCAAGAAATGACAATGTATACATTCACATAGCAACATCATTAAATCCCATAAATAACTCGGGTGACGTTGCAACAATATATTGTTATGACAAGCGCAGATTGTACAATAGCTTTCATGGCTAATTTTGGGCAAAAAAAGCAAAACATAAAAATGAAAAGAATGCAGCTGAAACACACAAGGGCAACATAAATTTAAGACGTGATAAAAATACATAAACGAGTTCCTCGACAATTCTGGTACATTTAGCCCGGAGTCAATATACAGGGTGACGTAATAAAACCTTACTGGAAATATATCTCCCTTAAAATTCATCCACCAACTCGCTGCCTCATATTTGAACTATTATACAGTATGATTCGTGATTGCATTTGAGTCCGTGTCTCTATAAATACTCCGAACATCTATTTCGATTGGCAACAAAATGGCATAGAAACGAAATAAAAACAAATGCTTTTTGTTGCAATTTTGAGGTATCATTTTTCCTATAAAACATCTATATACATGTACATAGTGACTTAGTGGGCTAAAAGTTTTTCCTTGAAGCGTCATTGCTGAAGTGTTATGGGGGCGCAGCGGTCATCGCTATCGCAATCGGTAATTACAGCCCGAGCAAAGCCGGACCTTCCAGCTAGTTTTAGTATAAACTGGAAAAGTTCAGTTATG
The DNA here is from genome assembly GCA_034698745.1 of Megaphyllum sjaelandicum. Classification (NCBI taxonomy): domain Eukaryota; kingdom Metazoa; phylum Arthropoda; class Diplopoda; order Julida; family Julidae; genus Megaphyllum; species Megaphyllum sjaelandicum. The sequence continues at coordinate 22,885 of JAQGBX010000504.1, read as the reverse complement.
CAGCGAGTCCAGGGCATGACATATCGCAAAAAGCGTTAATCAATTTAATTTGGATTGGAAAAAAATTGGCAAATCTATAAGATTAATGAATTGCATTTTTACTCGCATTATAAATAAAATTTTACTCAAAGAAGCAGTACATAAGATGACATTTGATTCGATGCAATTTCGTTAAGTTACAATCTGTGCATCTAAAAAAAGCGCAGCATTTATTATAACATGATGAAATTTTCTTTAACAAACCAACATATAAAGTACTTCGGATGAAAATTGATTAAAAAAATGGCGACAAAATACACCAATTTTTTTCACAAAATGTATCTTTACGAAATTGCATCAATTTTATTAATAATGCGAGTAAAAATTCAATTCATTGTCATAGATTTGCCAATTTATTTATATTCCAAATTAAATTGATTAACGCTGTTTGCGATTATGCGATACGCTGCATAACTGAACTTTTTCAGATTATAAAGTAGCTGGAAGGTCCGGCTTTGCTCGGGCTGTACTTTGCCATTGCGATGGCGATCGAGTGATGAAAATTCATTAAAAAAAAATGGCGAGAAAATACGCCAATTTTTTCGAGACATTCTTATTACTTCTTTGGACGAAATTAAGCAGCTTTACAAGCTAACAAATGCAGCCATAAATTAAGCTTTATCTTAACGCAGCTAGAGGGCTAATTTCGCCATCACAACAGGTCGTGCCAGAAGCCACCGCCGAATGGGCTAACGGAATGTGCAACGCCAATATGGCGGCCATAAATTCACACTATATATATATATAATGTACAGACTTCGGTGTATAATTTTGGTCGGGGTTAGGGACAGTGACGAGTGCATCAACCTCAATTATTTCGCCTTATTACACCAGCCTTATCCGACGAGTGACCACTCTTAAGCAAATACTTAAAAACCCCCAATTTGGTTTTTTTTTTCGCAAGTTTTCCCATGCATGGCCCCAAAATGTATAAGACGGACAACCCACAGGTGAATTCGATCGTTGTCAACGGCGCTTCCGCTGCTTGTACATCACCCCCGAACAATTTTCCTAATATTTACAATGTCTGTCTTAAAACAACTTCGAGCACCAGTTGTTGCTCATTTGTAGTCTAGTCTGCCAAATCGGACAGTAAAACACAACAGCACACACCGCCAGCCAAAGCAAAAGTAATTTTAAGCGAATGTAGCAAAAAAAAACATTCCGAAAAGCCATCCTGTTTTTAAAAGCGGCGAGTCGTAATGGCAGTTTCGCATATGCCACCGTGCGAGTTGCCGTGTTTTCGGATGAGAAATGTTCAACGAATGGCCGAGAAAATTTCACAACAAAAACTCAAAAAAAGAGGGTAAAATCCCTGGAATAAATGCGAAAGGGAGTCAAAATGGCGTCTATAGGTGGCATATTCAAGATGGCCGCCGCTCGGCAGACGTTATCGCTGTCGTACAAATTGCGTCACCAGTCTAGCTGCATCGACCGTGCATGAGGATACTCGTATATCCGGTTGCACCAATACCAAATTAACAATTTGCTCTTCGAGTGCTCCTTATCTAAGAACACCACGCGTGGCGCGGCAGCGCAATAACAAAATGGCGCCTCGAAGCCGACGACACGAGCGCCGCAGATAACGCGTTTTGGTTGGGGAAAAATTCGCGAATTGACCAAAAAAATTCAAAACGCTGTTAGTTGTGACAACGACTAATGGTTGAAAAAAGCCATTAAAACCCCATCCGGACATTTGTGAATGTTCCATCTTCGGTTGGGACGTGTCAACTTTTTAGCGTTTTATATTAACGTTTATCTCAAACTGGATTTTGTTTAACTAAGACTAAAATACACGTTTGCTTCCAATGAAATAATAACAGAATCAATATTTTCGTTAAAAGAATTCCATCTTATAACAAATCGAGCAATTAGATTTCTAAATATGCATATTGGTGAATTTAAAAATACTTTATGTGCTTTAGATATAAATATACTTTTACAGTATAAATTGCGGTTACCGATACATGGTTGCTTATACTTTTCATCGTTATACATAAAAGGTGTATAATACATAAAAATTTCAAATATTTTTGAATTAGCACGCGTTAAAATGAATTTTAGAAAAGCTTTATATTTAATTCCTAAATTCTGGATTTCAGTGCTGTATTATCTGCATTATTCCATCTTGTTTTATGTTTATAAATTTGATATAATGTAGCCTACATTACGTATACATTAATCAAATGATTTAGAAATGGACATACAGACATGCAAATTGCGTCACAGTTGCTATTAAACACTATAAACTCGCAAACTATGCCTAATTAGAAGAAGATTAAAGAACGAAGAAACAGTTAAAAACACTGGATATGACTATATTTTCTTGATGAAAAACGTTTTCAGGAAATTGGGCCTGCAGGTGCACGCAGGTTCTCCGCAAATGGCTCTCTTCAACCGCTCAACTGCCATTTGAGCATGAACCAGAAAACACCAGCAGTAACATTTTATCCCCAGAAACACAATTTCGGCGAAATTAATGTATATTGCGATTCAGCAACAGCCGAAATAAATCGTTGCAAAAAAGAAACATTTTATGGGGGGGGGTTTCGAGCTTCAACGGGCTCCCCTATTTATCTTTAGTCATGTAAACCATGCAACGCATCCATCGCAACATGTACTATATTCCGCTATACAAGTGTTCGTGTTTGTTTTTCGTTGTTCTTAGACACACATACGGTGCGAGAACCAACGTAATAAAATACAAAGTCTATAAACAAATTCAAAGATAAGCCACACGTTAAACGATTGCAGGTGGCATTACTGAAACACCTGTCCAGAAAACTTTTTACGAGCAAATATAACGCCTATAAACCCCTAAAAACGAAAGAAATCCTATAAACGGGCTTTTAACGGGGAAAAAACACCTTCATTAGGGGCAACCGAAAAGGCTTCTAAAGACGAGAAAATTGGCTGCCATTTATACATCCGGGAGGACACGCGTTCTTGTAGCAGTTCTACCAGAACTTCCGTGCTCGTACACTGCATTTGATGTACTGTATTGTACATTACTGGTGAAACTCCATCGTTTGGGCCATCAATGAGCAAACTGGACATATACAGCAAACTGCATGGACGTATACTTGACATATACCGTACGGTGCCTAATATATAACCCCCCGGTGCACTATTTTGGTTCAACTTTACGTCACAACTGGTGATCTTCTCCCCTTTTTTTGATTAGATTCTCACCATGTCTAAGGGCAAAAGCTCTGCAAATATGAAAAAAAAAGAAGCATTTACCTTGGGGCATTCAGTGACGTCGCCACTTGCCAGCCACAGTCAGCTTTAAGTGTCATCACCACTCGCTTGGCATACGGCAGGAAAGACATACAATATTATAAGTTCAACTAATATTATTATTATAGAGTATATTTTTTTGTAAATTATTTAGTTTTTTTGTGGAATAAATTGTCAATTAAAAAAACCTCAGTGACAGTTTTATCCAAATGTGTGAATTAAGATTGATCGTGTATATTTTTTTTGACAATTATTTCGTTTTTTGTGGATTATGTTAAATTTAATATCTGCAAGTGTATTTTTTAACATTTTCCATACAGTGCACCCGGGTGTACTATTTAAATTTTAAATTATTTGTAGAAACACCCTTTTTCCGAATAATGCACCCGGGTGTTATATTCGGCACCGTACGGTACACGCAAATTTTCTTAACACGTCTTCCTGTCTAGCAGTTATTTTAGATGCATCATATTCAAGTTAATGTCAGCGTTGATGGTGTCGAGCCAAAGCGGTCAATTGGCAAGCATCGCATGGTCAAAGTTTGTCAGTCATGATCTAATTGGTTTCTGACCATGAAACAAACCTGGCTCAACACGTTTCAGAACCTCTGGGAAAGCAATCTCTATTGAAACAGCCATATGATTAAAATAACTGGATCTGCTAACCAGCGCTTCCGATTCATGCAACGCACGTTTCGGAATTGTCCTGAGCGCGTCAAGGAGGTCAGTTTGCTGGTTCGTTGGAACCAGCGAACCAGCGGTCGTTGGAACCCTGGTTCGCCCAATGCAGGAATACTGCGCCCCTCGGCCTGTCCGGAACCCTCATAACGTAGGCCAATCTCAGCAGTTGGAGATGGTCCCGGGTAGAGCAGCCAGATTTGTAATGAACAGCTACCATCGCCCCGCAAGTGTGACAGCTAAGCTTCAAACCATAAGCTGGGTCCCCTGAGGGAGAGGCGGGAACCTGACCATGAGCCTCTTCAAGCGTTTTGGTCTTCAGGGCAATGCGCATCTAGTCTCTCACATCTGTGTGCCAAATAAACGCTGTCGGAGCCGGCGTCCTCGCCCAAATCCCTTGATCGATCTCCGATGCTGGGCCAGATTGCTACTACATGTATTGGTCCCTTTTCCTGTGGGCCATGCAATAGTCCATTACTGCGTGCGGTGCAGTTCCACAGGGACCAATAGGCTCCCGCCTATCTCGTCCCCACTACCACATGGCATTCACTCGCTGATTGTAGGGTATCATTTTGAATTGAATTGAAAACACTGCCTATTATCCCGTTGGCATTCTTTGATGTACATGTATGTCATTTTCACCCGTATGTTACCGCAAGGAACACGATGGCCTTGACGAGTGCAGGGACCCTTGATGGCTCCCCTTCAGGTCTTCCCTCGAAACTTTCCTTCGACTGATTCGATTTCTAAATCTTGATCTTGAACCTCAACAACAACGGGAAGTCATCAATGGTGGACATCTTCGAATCACTTCCAAATTTCTGAGTAACTCAGTTCCACGTTCGCCTTCTCCAACAAATGCACGTATGCACTTAGGTTATGTGACTAATTTTTCTTTGCTAATCATCATGGACATCATCGATCAATTTGAAATATATGACGATGTGAACTCCACCACATTTAAAAAGAGTATAATTGGTGCGTGCGACCTTTCTTGACTAATCTTAATCGCTCATTAGCGCAGTCTTGCATGCTTGCCCTCGTTTGCTTCGCGTGTCCATATGGTCCCAGCTTTACCATTGGAAAAACGCGAGGTTGACCGTTTTCCTATAAACAGGTGAAATAACTGCGTCGAGACGAGTCGAGAGGAAAAACACTGGAAACGTAAACAGGAAGAAGTGGAAGAATCCCGACAGAAGTCAACTTTTCGAGTAATCCCTCCTAAATTCATCACCTCCTCACGTCCAAACAACCCGATGCTATTTCTGGTCTAAGTGCGTAGACTTTATATGAGTCATAATTGTTGGAGGAAGAAGCCTATAAGCGCATCAACACAATAAACGAGTTGTTGTACGTGCACTTAACGAGAGTCGCGATGTTGATGCGAAGGACAATCATCGCGGGACAGTAGCCACGAAAGCACTCACTCACCTGGGTGAATGGCCCAGAATTGGCGATGATGCTCACCGAGGAGCGACTGTCCCCCGACTTCCGGACAAGGCCCTTGACAAAACGCTACAACAATGGGCTATCGTGTTTCGAGGATGGTTTTATGACGCTATTTTCATTTAAAACGGGACGAAAATAGCGACAGGTGGTCCCTTGTTCTCTATAATGGGACAATGGCTGGAGATATTCGCCCAGTGAATAATACATGTATATGTCATAAGGTGGAGTTGCTCGAAAAATTAAAACGAAATCATCGTTTACAACAACGACAAAACAAGCCACATGCAGTCTATATGCGGCGAAAATATTTCTCTCGGTAAAGCTACATGTTCGTAAATTTAGAAAAATCTTCACAAAAATTAAAAATGGGTGCAGTATAAAAATAAGTTACCTCGAGGATGCCATGAAAAAGAATATCTAGAGCAGGGTTCCCCCAGAAATTTCATTTTCCACTTCCCTGACTTTTCCAGGTTTTAAAAAAATTTCCTTGACCAATGAAAAAGTCAAAAATTGATATATTTTCCAAAATCGAAAATCCAAAATTAAAAAACAAATTTGCTTAAATAAATTTTGAAAATTTCACAATTTTGTTTTCGGAATATGTAGAAAGTTTGGCAAATTTGTACGTGGAAAACGTGGAGAAATTTGCAAATTTTGTCCTCGGAAAACGTGGACAATTTTGCAACGTTGTCCTTGAAAAATGTGGAAAATTTAGGGCATTTGTACTCGGAAAACGTGGAGAATTTTGCAAATTTTTTAAACTTTTTCCAACGTTGTATTTCCCTGATTTTTTTTCAAAAAGAATCATTCTTCCTTGACTTTTCCATACATTTTTAAGTTCCATGACATTTCCAGGTTTTCCATGTCAGGAGGAACCTGTAGAGGTATGCAATCACGAGTCATCAATCACGCAATTAGCGATGCAACCATAGATAAACTTAAACTATGTAATAACGAATGTAATTACTTAGGTACAAATCCAAAATTTAACAGTAAAATAAAATTATATCAAATTTAAAGAGTAATCCATATACTATAGTAACTATACAGTAAATGTGCTTGGGTGCTGCAATTGAATAACTTGTTTCAAATACAGAAATTGTTCGGCTCGTCTTAAGAAGGTTTCAACATTAGAAAACTCGTCTGCTAGTTTTCAGAATAAAATGTAATGTTTGGCCAATGGTCATTCTGCGAGAAACCAAACGTGAAAAAGACAAATCCAGTCGAAGACGTACGCGCTTAAAGAGAAAAAAAACGGTTCATACCTGCACAGTAAACTTTTTTTTCACAAGTTCATTGCCTCTTATTTCTAAGAAAAGTCAGCATTAGTCCGTGTTAAAAAAGAGACATTTACACGACCCAAGGACGGTGTTATATGGTAAATAATCAAATTCCAGGAAATCCACGCATTATTCCGCGCCATCATCACGTTGGTGATGAGAAACGAAAACTGAACATCTCGAAACGAGTTTACATTGATTCAACTTTGCAATTCTGACTCATCCGGGGTCGTAAATAACAGGCACAAAGACACTAATTTCGATTGTATACGGCAGCACAATGACATCATCGCGGGAAAAGCTTGTGCGAAGTAAACATTGACAAGTTACTCTCAAATGTGTCAGTGAAATGTCATTTGCAGGAATGACATGCACGCTCGAATAGGACGGTGCACGTTTACTAAATGCATTGGACGTGAAAAGTCGACAATATCGGGGCTTAATAACGGAACGAGTTTGGTTAGACATATGTTTTAATATTTAATAAAAAAATCGATGCAATTTAATTGCCTTAAATGCGATGTGCCGAAAACGGATATACTGTAAGGATGTTCAAGAAACTAATCGAACTGCCTTCGTTAATGAAAATCTAACCAAATTTGTAAATTCAACGTACAAGTTGAATTCAACGTGCATGTACACGTGAAATTTTACTTCAAAAAATGTTGCTCTTATAGAAAACAATTTATTTCACGCCAGAGAAAGTTTCGTTTGATAGATTTTTTTGCATTCGTTATACATGTATCGTTAACCGCTATAGGGTTCCCCAAAACCAAAAAAATTAACGTCCCTGACTTTTCCAGGTTTTAAGAAAATTACCCTGACCAAAATTTGACATACTGTGCAGAATCGACGCAGAAATTGTTATCTCAAAATTTACCAATGACAATTTTGAAAATTAATATAGAAAAAGTTTAAAAAATTATAAAAATGTGCATGGAAAATGTACAACGTTTTGCAAATTTGTACTCGGAAAACGTGGAAATTTTTGCAGATTTCTACTCGGAAAATGGGCCCTAAGCTAACCATGTATACCGTAAGCATTAATTTTGGATCGCAACAACATGACGACTATACGTTGAATTTTCCAGACTTTTTCGAAACAAGCCACTCTTCCCTAACTTTTCCACACCTTTTCAAGTTCCCTAGGTTTTCCAGATCATGGGGTACCCTGGTTAAGATAAGAAGAATTTCTTGATATTTCTAAACTCAAAGAAATCGAGATGTAGTTTTAAAATACTATACCGTACATTGTATATCTAAGGCAGTAAACAATAATAAAACCTCATAATTTTTTAAATTTGCGCTCGAGTAAAATTGCCTTATGAATGCCAAGAACATATGTTTGTACTAATTGCAAGTATCACACGATACTATACGCAGCCACTTTTAAAGACAACCCGCATTTATTTTAATTCCCCTCCCTCATATGAAAACCGTTATAGAGGATGAATTTACTGAATAAAGATAAGTAAAATTTTGAGGAAACACCTAAAAACCTTTATCGGAATCTCGCGAGATGAGCAGCCAGGAACTTTTTCGAGGGATTTTAGCGATAAAATTAAACAGGTTTCGCAGCATTTACATGTATATATTCAAATAATAAGATTCATCCATCGCAAACGCACTTTTTAAAAAGTATATAAAAAGAATTGTATTTTTTACCAATTTCGCTGGATTAAAGTGAAAAATACCAATACCTGTAGAGCATGTAACCAGTCCTTGGAATACGAGACAGAGTCGTAATTTACTGCGTTCTGCATGTCTCGTAAAATTCGTAAAGGACAGAAGCTGGCATATTTATATTGCGAAATATCATCCGGGCATAAGTCAGAAAAGCGGGTCTCCGTGTAAATGTACATTGTAAGAGATGGATGTACATTATGAGCAAAGGTAGGCCAACGAATAAATTTAAATATCAAGCGTACATGAGGAGAATCCGAAATTCAATTCGGTAAATTTAATGCACGTCCATGCTACGAAATCAAATAAGCCACAATGGACCGCATTCAATTTCCAAAGAATAAATTTGGAAAATCAGAAAACCACGTGAGGTCAGCGCCGTTGTTTCGCTCCTAGACAGTGTTTAGTAAAATTTGCATAAAGCAATTTACCGTAAACGCATACAGGGTGAGTCGACTGACGTTTTCTATACATGCAAATTGTTCGCCGTTATACATGTATATATATAGATGGCGATTCAAAATATCATACATGTGGAATAAATAGTGCCATATTCTACGTGAATTCGTTTCAGCCGCACATATCCAAGTTGACTAGTAATCTGATTGAATTAATCGAGAATATTTATGCAGGATTCTCCCAGAAATGTCATTTTTAACTTCCCTGACTTTTCCATGCAGGTTTAAAAAAAATTAACATGATGGGAAACGTGATGGGAAATAATTTTACAAATTTGTACTCGAAAAACGTGGAACATTTTGCAAATTTGTACTCGGAAAACGTGGAACATTTTGCAAATTAGTACTCGGAAAAAATAGAATGTTTTGCAAATTTAAACTCGGAAAATATGGGAAAAAATGTTCAATTTTGTCCTCGGAAAACGTGGAAAGTTTTGTCAATTTCTATTCGGAAAATGGGCCCCGAGCTAACAATGTACAGGTAGAAGCATTAATTTTGGATCGCAACATCATGCATGACTCCGTTGAATTTCCCTGACTTTTTCAAAATAAGCTATTCTTCCCTGACTTCTCCCTGATTTTTCCAGGTTTCCAGGTCTGGGGTATACCCTGTTTACGATTATTCATCGGTTTCAAATAAGCCAATGCGAGAGCCACGTTAATATGAAATTGCACGTTGAAAATGGTTCAAGTTAAATGTAGGCTAAGTAATTAACATATCGCACCCCTGCCGCAGAAGGGGCACATTTAAAAAAAATCATTTTCCGAAACTACACCGCATAAAAGCCTATTGAATGCCATTGAAAGGCACATTTCCAATTAAATATGTGTTAAAATCTAGCAATTTAACGTAACAATAAATCTTCTCCGGAGATTCAACCAGATTAATTCACGAGGGCATTTTTGCTACGGTCCAAAACTCGTAGTACGTTATCACGAAACATCTAAAAACATGTTTGACATCAAATTAGGCAGCAGTCAAAAAAAGGTATAAAAAGAAACAATGGTGTAAATAGCCCGATACCGTCGAGATGGACAGCGGGTGATACGACTGACCCATTGCTGAGACGATAGCAAATTTGCCTGAATTTTTTATCTTCGGGCGAGCTATCAGAACGGGTTATAAAAATGGATTAGGCCTAAGCTAATAAATTAAATTACGAGAAATTCGTACATCAAACTAAGAATGAAGAAAAAAAACACGTGGAAATTTGCATCGCTATCTACCTTTCGCTTCTGACAGCAGAATTATATATAATCTTTCATAAATTAATGTTGTTATAGCATCAAATATAAAAAAACAGCATGGAGGCCGTGTCAGTGTGGTTGGTGTTCAGCCCACGCTATATCAAGACTTTATATAACGAGAAAATTTTGATAAAAAAAAAATTGACTATATCGTGTTTTTTAAATGTCAGTCTAAAACGTGAGCAGTGTTCGTAAATTACGTGATTATCCATATTTAATCTTTAACATCGTGCATACTACATGCATACTGTATGTTTAAATACGAGTAAAACCTTCATATGCATATCTATGTTACCAAATTGTTCTTCAATAGCACGTCACAATAGGGGTACTCAGACAAACTTTCACGAGCATCCCGTGACTTCGATTTCCAAAAGCGCAATGTATTCGTAATACCTCCGAGTACCCTATAATAGCATGTGCTGCTAAATTAACAGTACAGAAAAACCTGTTAAGCGACCACCGAAGACAAATACTATGTTGATCACTTTACACAGGTGGTCACTATATAGAGAATGCCAGAATTAAATTAAAATAATGAACATGTAGACTGTAATACATGCACGTAGTAAAAAAACCACAAAACCTAAAAAGTGGAAAATCATCATGTCCAAGGGTTAAAGCAAGATGTAACGTGACTTATCTGTTATCTGGTCACTTTTTAAGGTACATTCGCAATGTAAAAATTGCAAAAAAGACAACACACACACTGGTCACCGGTCACTATACAGAGAATTTTATGAAGGAAATGTACACAAAAAAACTAGGCCTACACTAAAAAGTGGTCAACATAAACAGGTGGTCACCATTCAAAGGCGGTCATGCACTTTTCCAGGTTTTATTGTATTTTGCTTATGTAGTAAAACATTAAACATGTCTTTAGAAAGATCTATACGATTACATTACCTGTAAAAACATGTGTCCTACATTTAAACGAAATCGTTTCTTAAATATAGTTTAAAAAAAAACGAATCTTCGTGTAACTCGATGGTGTAAAACACCGATGCTTCGTGAAGTACGAAAAGCAGAAATCTTTTTCATATTAAAGCGAATGTTTCTTTTTGGGACAACAACCTTAAAATTGTGGTTCTCCTCTGCACCCACGTACCGCAGCCGCAAAAAAGTTTAGGCAAAACGATAAATCCGGAGTTTTATCGTTGCGGTACTCTATTATTAATAATTACAAGCGAACAAACCACATAAACAAGACTGCATTAACCGTGATAAACATCCCGTTGGCATCAATTTTAGTGCCAACTCGAGCATTTTGCGAGTAATAGAATGCCTACCCAAATGGGCCCACGCCGCCATTTTTTGTGTGTGTCATTTCATGGCTGCTTGACCCACCTGGCAGGAAAGCGAGGATGACATCTGTCATCAGGTACGATAAAAATCTCGCAGACTCCTTGTCTCCAGTCCTAAATCACAGCTGGACCACGACGAAAAAATTGACGCATTCGTTAAAAAAAACGGCGAGAATGGTCAGTCTGTTAGTCTCTATAGGACAGAGCAATGGCGATGTTCAGTAAATGGTCAACTTTTGACTACTTTTATGGACTTAAACGTAGGATATTAAATTCCTCTTATTTTCTCATTTCTCCAATTTTCTGAATAAAATGTTTCTGACACGCCTATGTTGTAATACAGGGTTCTCCTAGAAATTTCATTGTCGACTTCCCTGACTTTTCCACAGGGTTTAAAAATAAAAATTCTCTGACCAATGACAATGTCAAAAATTGACATGTTTTGCCAAATCCACGCAAAAACAATTTTGCAAAATTTACTATTTCTTTCTTTAATTTTTCTAATTTAAAGTATTCTGAAAATTTTGCAAATTTTTACTCTGAAATCGTGGAAGATTTTTGCAAATTAGTACTCGGAAAAAATGGAATATTTTGCAAATTTGTGCTCGGAAAATATAGAAATTTTTTCAATTTTGTCCTCGGAAAACGTGGAAAATTTTGCAAACTTCTATTCGGAAAATGGCCCTGAGCTAACCATGTAGAAGAATTAATTTTGGATCGCAACAACATGACTCCGTTGAATTTCCCTGACTTTTCAATACTGTATAAGCCATTCTTCTATGACTTTTCCAGAGATTTTCAAGTTCCCTCAGATTCCCCGTTTTTCCAGGTCTTATGGTACCCTGTAATGCCCATTAGCATAAAAGTACGTGTTTATGGCATGATGTCTGAACATTATCTCAAATGTCAACGGGTTCCAATCCAAAGAAAGTTTTCAAGAAATCGTGCATGAATGTATGCACTAAAAACTCAAAAATAAGTTAGCGAAATAGCCATACAGTACATTATTTTTCAGAAACAAATTTAAACGTTTACTCTTTTGCCACAATTAATTATCGAAATATGTCGATGTAGATCCGAATAGACCTTAGACCTTAGCTATAGTTCGTATTAACGAGAATCTATAGTAAAGAGTTACCACAATACTACTTTTTGAAAACATTACATCGAGCTTCTTTTAAATCCGTCCAACTTTAATTCCGTCTTTTAATCCAGAAACGCTGCTAATGTCCGCCTAATTTCTCTTTGTAGGGGGAACCACAATATCCTGACTTGGTTTCTCGGTTGTCTTTACGAGTGATTAGTGCGAAAACAGCAATGCGGGTTATAACCTGCCCGAAAAAGTTAGTAGAAAAGCTTTCCAGATGTCAAAGTTGAGTTTGTCTACAAAAACCAAGTGAGTGCAGGGATTTCTAATGTTTAGCAAGAACCTCCGGAGGAAATCGACTCTGGTATGTATCAGAAAGTGAGATGTATTCATCTAGCAAAAACCAAACAGCCGAGGGGTGCAAAAAGACGTCCAAAAACAACGGGGGGCAGGCCATCGGCGGACCAGATAAGCATCCCAAAACAAACCTCAAGCGGGAGGCCCATCATTATTCAGTTACTGGCACTGGCTTATTGGCTTCAAAATGAGACTACGGCGTAACGAACCGGAGAAAAAAAAAATCCCCTATCACAATTTGAAGGGAGTGCACGTTACCACGTGATCCATCATGCACCCCTTGGATCCCTTATCGCCAGTGAAGGGTCCTGCGGATAGATGACTTTGGCGAGCTGGTTCTGGACACATGGCCAACTTCCGACCACTTTGGTTTTTTTTTTAAGAAAACGCTTTTACTATAGGTTTACACGATACGAGCCTTGTACTTATTTGTTGATCGGATAAAACTAACTCGAGATACGGAATGTGTAAACATGACAAAAAAAGTAACGAAAGGTTTAAGTGTTGGGAAACGTGCCATCGAACGGGACGTTGTCCCCGCAACGATGCAACAATCTACACTTGTTTTTAACATAATGTGACATGAATCCTGTCAAAAGCTGAACGCAACTGTTATAGACAAGGCCCACAAATAATGTCTCTAATTGCAAAATTTATTTCCAAAAAGTTAGAAAACAATTGGTGCTAACGTGAAATGCATACATGCTGTACAGCTGTACATACTGCAAATACAAATCTCAAAATATTTTCTTCAAATACAATTTTATTTCAGGTTTCATTAAGAATTAATTCTTTATTTCACTTTTTTTTTCGATAAAGCGTGATATAATGTACATGTAACTTACGATCATAATTGCCCCTACATCATCAAAAGTACATGTTCCCACGCAGTTAGAATGAAAGATACATTCTGACGACATACTTGTCAAGTGATGGCGCCATCTATGTTCCTGCAAGGAGCTAATGCAAACCATTTAAAAAGTTGCTATAGGAAAAAAACTTGCCAGTAATTTTTCCAAGAAAAAGAAAAGAGTTAAATGTGACCTCTGACAGTTGGAATTCAAAAAAGTTCGTGGCAATTTATGTCCAGCATGATCATATAACAGTCTGCTAATGCCGCATATGACCATTTCTGAAAATCGAATTTCAGGTTTGTAAAACTTACTTCTGAAAATTGTAACAGGAAATTTCTCAGGCGAGCTCAATTTCGAAATGAAACAAGTCTTCGCGCATTTTTCTTCGAAATTCACTGAGCTAGAATTTCGAATTTGAAACAAAAAAATCAAGACTGTTCAAACCACATCTTTACAATAATCACGAAATATATGTCGCCAGGTGGCGCGAGTGTGTTACAGTACACAGTAAAACGATCTTTATACGATAAGTCAAACTTGACTTGTCCAGGGTGTTTCTCGGAAGAATAACGAATAACTAAAGAGTCAGTAATGACCAATGACTTGCAAATTATAGTAAAAAGCAATAAGTTTATGCTAATTACCGGGCCAAAAGTAAAACAAAAAGGCCAAGAGTGCAGTTGACTTATTTCTGCGGACTTTTGCAAACGTCACCAGCAGAGGTCAGGGGTGTAAAGCTTCTTACAAATGGTTTACGTTATTTTCACCTCTTGCCATTCTTCTGGTGTCATGAACTGGTGTAAATGGCATCAATTTCCTGTTACTCCAATAATGACTCGTGAAAACGAGGCAATGGTGCGAGTGTATAGGCCTAATAAGAGTTTGGAAACCCAAGTGGGGGTTAGTGAGAACTAACGGCTAGTATTCCTCGCGAGGGGCCTCTCAGCAGGGTCAAGTTCAGGAGAAAATAACCAAAAACTCCTGTCAAAACCATGTGTAAATTGGTTTTCAGAAGGATATGCTACCTGCCTGACCATCCCAACCAGTAATGATCCTAACGGAGATTCAAATTGCCAAAATCGTAGTCTGAAACCGGGGATTATAATACAGCCGATAAGTTATGGAGCACCACGAAATCTGATCAGAATGACCAGACTTAGTCAATTACTAGCACGAAAAGGTCACGGGTCAAGGAAACCCTGATCAATCTTCCTTGGCAATCTTCAGTTGCCAGTTTTTAGCATTCCAACGTCTGCCCCATGCATCTAAAACCTCAACAGGCATCTTGCAACTAATCGGGTGCGCGAGAGTATATTGTACGTCATGCAATTCACATATCTTCTTACGTATCTGTGCGCTAGATGGCGCAGAATGAATGTTCAAGCAGTCAAGACCTAAAACCTAAACTGGCCTTTTGCGCGAAATGTTCTTGCAAACAGACATAAATAGTGTTCTTCTTAATCGCAGCGAACCAAGGTGGCATGATAAGAAAATTACTGCATTTTTTTTTGCATATACGAGCGTAAATCACAATCTGTGTTTGATATTTTACTGCAGACGGAGGTTTAATTCAGCATTTCGTTACCAAGAACTAGGTGACGCATTCAGTATGCATGGCAAACGAGCCTCCTTTAGCGCTAACACCTTCGTAACTGACCAATCATTACCCATACTACGTGTCTAAGTATAATACCAAAGTTCTGCATGACTTTAATTATTGTAAAGTTTATAATATTCTTTGAGAGATGCCTACCTTGTATTTTGCCAGCTTCGGATTTTCCTTAAGTAGTTTCATCATACCGATATAATCTGCTTTGGCAGCTATGACCATCCATTCTTTCGTTGTCGGATTTATCTGAAAATTGCATAGGCGAAAATTGCATTATTATTGATAACAACGAACAGGGAAAGTCCAATTAGGACATCGTCAAATATCGATCCATAAGGAAATAAAATAAAAATTAAATAATTAACGTCGAATTAAATTATTTTTTCATTATGCTAATTAAATATCCACTCAAGGCGTTCAAATTATTTTAGCTGCGATGTAATAGCTCGTATAAAGGAAAGCCAACTTCGAACTTTGTAGTTAGGTGTCTCAAAAATAAGTGTTGGATGCAAGCGTATCATAACTGTGCGTTTCAAGATGAAGACAAGTCAATTTTATCGAATAATCACTTTAAATTCTAAGTCTTTTTTCTTTCAAGTAGGCCTACTTAAAAGTCACTATGAAACTCAAAAATAAAATAGTAAATTTTAAACTCAAAATGATGAAGTAGTAAATTCTACCGAGTTGAGTTCCAGGAGAAATCACGGCTTGCGTATCATAATTGCCACGTTACTAGATGAAGACAAGTCAATTTTATCGAATAATCACTTTAAATTCTAAGTCTCTTTTGCTTCAAGTACTTAAGTCACTTTAAAGTCACACGTTTTTTGATCCTTCATAAAGCTATTTTATCTACATTCATTTAGGCTTTAAAACCGTAGCCATTCACTATACATGGTATATACCCAATTGAGGTGCCTTCGACAAATTCAGCCAATTTCCTAAACAACCTCATTCTCCAAAAATGCGGCTTATAGGAGAGCACACTCTGGTTTAAACGCTTTCAAACTTTAAAAGCCATCAACATAAATTCGGTCCGAATTGCTTACATCGTGTTCAGAGATGTTTTAAGCACTGTCTCGTTGATTTAGCAACGACTAATATTATCTCCGAAGTGATTAACAATGTTTTAAAACTTCCAATAAAAATGTGTTCAACAACTCTGAGACAAATCCCTGGGCAAACATACTCCAGAGAGGCATTTAAGGACACCGATATCCTTACATGAAACGACTACACGCCCGATTTCAAATCATTTCGCAAAAAAACTTTTCAACGCTGATGTTTCGCTAAGTGCAAGCTGCTATCCCGATAAATGTTGCCAAAAATTCACCTTCTTGGCATTTCCCAAATCGGTTAAGAATCCAAAAATAAAAATAAAAAATGCGATGCAAATTGCCACTCGCGCAAAACGTATAACCTTCACGTTACTGAGGCTGTTGCCAATTCAACAACTGGATAAAATATATACGTAACAGATATAAGCGAACTAAAAAAGATCGAAGAAACGTCCCGTTTATAAAAAAAATCAGATTAACGAACAGTTACAGTGTATGTCCAACTGCCGATGCGTTGAATCAAACTCCTAACGGGTAATTCTATAGAGCACATTTTTAATTTTTCTTTTCTACACGCTTTATACGATTTAAATCAATTAAACCATCCAATTTAGTAAGGATTAATTAAACTGGAAATATGTGCAAACTATACTCAACTGTTACGGATAAGATGTGGAAGGATTTAAATTGGAAAAAATAAATAAATGAAACTTACCGAAATAACTGAGGCTGTATCATAATCGTCAGGAATCTAAAAAACGAAATATTTTCGTTAAAAACTGACTTGTTAATCGTGTTTTTTTAAAACTTTCGTAGAAATTCAAAAGTAAAATAAAAGTTTTCTCTTAATTTTCCTCGGTATTTTCAAAAATAACCTCGTCTATATTGTGTAAACTATTATACATGTATAGATTTATTATTTCATCGAACACAAATGCACCTCATCTAGCAATCTCACATTTTACTTGCAAATCAGCAAAATTTCTTGGTCAAAACCCGAGTAATTTTAATTTCCTGATCCGATGCATAATTTTCAACCAGAGTTGATCACGCAGCTAGCGGTCTCATTGAGTCGCAAACCGAATTGAAAAGTTATTCGCTATCGCGTAAATCAACTCCATTTTTTCCTATTTTTTTTATTTGTTTCGCAAAATTAAGTCCACTCGGATCCACCTTCTGAGGTGAGGAGCAGCTAGCTCCACGAGCACCGACCATTTATCATTTCGGTCCACCTACTTCACTCGTGTCCCACGTCTTTTACATTATGCAAAAAGCGAGTTAGCAGACAGGTTCCAACAATTCGTGACCAAAATCGCAGAGTCATTGTTCGAGGGACTTATAACTGCACGGCTTACGAGAACCACAGAGGCAAAACCAAAAAAAATTCAGCCGTCAGGTTAGAGTGTCAGCATATAGTACAAATTACACCTTGTATTTATGATTGTACCCCCCAAGTGTGTTTGCTTTTTCCCACTGGGTTGCATGAAATCAACACCCAGCTGCTGCAGTTTCTTCCTTCTTCAAAGACACTTCTCGCTCTTTGCCACATTATTGCCCCGGAAAGTGAAAAATGCACCGATATAGGAATGAAAAATTCGGTAGTTATTTTCGAAATTTCGTTCATTCGCAATTAAAATGCCATTCTCCTTATGATAAAAGGGAATGCAGGCGATGAATTGATATCGTATACAGTAAAACCTGTTAAGAGTGACCATCAAAACAAATTGCAATGTTGGTCTCTGTACACAGGTGGTCACTATACAAAGAATGCCTGAATTCAAAACCAAAAAAGTACAGAATCATCATGTACATGTGCAATACATACAGTATATTTATTGAAATATTGCACATTTTTTTTTTAAATTATCAAGTTTTCCTTGTTTTCCTTGTTAAAGGCTTTTTGCTTTTATGAATTAATAATCATGTTTTCAGTGATTTTTCGATCTAAATAACATGATTGGCTGAATTATTTGAGAACCACTGGGGTTAAAGCAAGATGTAAGGGAACATCTGTTATCTGGTCACTTTATAGGGTACATTGACAATGTAAAAATTGCAAAAAAAAACAACACACACTGGTCATTGTACACAATAGACAGGTGGTCACTGGTCACTTTACAGAGAATTTTATGAAGGAAATGTACACTAGAAAAAACAAACCACTAAAAAGTGGTCACTTTTCCAGGTTTTACTGTATGAGGAGATGTCTCAAGATCTCTTTTCTCTTTACAGCATCAGCTCGAACATTCTAGTCGAGTTCATGAAGGGAGGATATTTTTAGACCTAGAAAATGAAAAACACAATTGGGCATTTCGAATTGGCGAGCAAAAATAATTTTAAACATTTGTAAAATGGAAAAAAAAAAAAAAAAAAAAACACGCATACATGATTCGAGAAAAAACGAGCCACAGTTTGTAGAAAAATCAGGTTTGCAGATCCGAAACAGGCTCGCCAATTCTTCGGTACTTGTCAGACGCCGAAGAAAACACAAATTTTCGCTTTCGCGAACAAGTAATTTTATTTATTTCGTTAAATATTTATATCCCAGCACGTAAGTTGCAGTTATCGGCCGGGTCATCTCGAACTTGCTCGTAATGAATGTTAGCGTTTGTTTTAAAAGACTAAAATAAGGGTAATCTTCGTTGAGATTGCGGCGCAGGGGGAGCTAGAAAAGTACGCACCTGTCGTAACACCGAAACGCTGCGTTTCGTTATAACGTCGTTGTTATGCAAATATAATGTAAGCTCGCTCTTACCTGCTTATCAAACTTGGAGTCTCTGCCTGACTTTTTGGGCTTTTCTTGCATGGAGTTGGGGGGTACAGGCACAAGCTGTGAATCGGAAACTTGCTTGTTGATTTTCTGGGCTTGAGCCTTAACGCTAATTTTCATTTCGTTTTCTTTATCTCCTCCTTCGCTTTTCGTCTGCGAACGAAAATAAAATTCAAAATGAATAATTCCTTCGTATGCGTACAATTTTTATTTCTTTCCCATGCAGCCACTTTCGAATCTTGAAATATGAAAGTGGCCTGCCAAGATTTTTGGGGAAGCTTACTTCCCAAATTCCTCCATTCACTCAGATTTCTCAGATATTTCTTAGCAAAATTTAGAAAATTTGTAATCGAAACATTTTAAGAGGAAGTAAGCGTGGACAATAAAGACGTTAAAAAATACATTTTTATTTTGGAAAATCAAAAACTTGTATTTTGAAGGTGATGAGGGTTTATACAATCTTGAAGAAATGATACATGGAGAAAGCGAACGATCAATAATTTTATTTTATTTTTAAAAATGCAAAATTAAACGATTTTTTTTTATTTTGGAAGACTTGGGTTTAAAGCAAACCTCGAAGGAAATTATATATATTTGATGTTGGATATTGTATTTTTAAAAAAAAGACCATTTGTGCTTTTGCATAAAAAAATCATTTTATCGCAGGAATATAAAGGATTTTACTTTCATTTATTAATTTTAGTAATAGAAAATGGTTTTTTTTGGAAAAAGTATAAATGAATTGGTTTTTTTAAATCTTATTTGGCAAAATTAATTTGTGTAAGGCAAATTTTTGATGAAATAGAAGTACAATAAGTTTTTCTATTATAGCCTACATTAAATATAATTAAAATACTGCCTACAAAAAAGAGTTTATTAAGGCATGATGCCCAAATTACCTGAAGATTATCTGGTCCACCAGAAGGGGTAGCTGCTCTCTTTTCGCTATGTTTTCGTCTCGGAGGAGCAACTGGCATTGGAATTTGTTGATCACTGGCTTCCATGTATTCAGTTTCCTTCATCGTTTCGTTACCATTTTGTGATTTTTTCTTGGTGGTAGCGCCCTCTGTGTCCATTTTTTCGCGCACTTGTTCCGCTGAAACGGCATCTTCTACAGGAAGACTTTCTAAGCTACTTCCCAAAGAGCCAATTTCACGACATGGCGTAGAACGAGCAGAATCGCTGTCAGAATTCAATTCCTTTTTCCATTCGGGTTTTAAAACCAATACCTTTTCATTCTGTTTCAAAAACGTAACATTAATTCGCGATTTTTAGTTTATGATTGACTTCTAGAGATACTGTATGCGGGTGACTTCTCACCTCTATTCGCTTTATTGTGGCCACAGCATTAACATATTCTCTGAACAAAGCTTTGTTTTTTTCTGAAATAAATAAAAACCGAAAGTCAACATTAGGCATGCAGATGAGGAAGCAAGGTATATATGTCTAGCGGGTATACTGTATGAAGGTTGAAATTTATAATCGTACAATTACATGTACATGATTTCCCCAGAAATTTCATTTTTAACTTCTTTGAGTTTTCCAGTTTTTTAACAAAATTTCCCAGACCAATGACAATGTCAAAAATTTACTAATGTAAATATTGAAAATTAACATAGAAAAATGTACAAAAATTTACAAAAAATATGTACTCTGAAAACGAGGAAAATTTTGCAAATTTGTCCTCGCCGGGTAATATGGGAAATTTTTAAATTTTGTCGTCGGGAAACGTGGAAATTTTTGCAAATTTGTACTCTGAAAACGTGGACATTTTTGAAAATGTGTACTCTAAAAAAGTAGGTAATTTGCAAATTTGTACTCGGATAACGTGGAAATTATTGCACATTTGTACTTTGAAAACCTGAAACATTTTGCATTTTACTCAGAAAATGGGCCTATGAGCTTACCATGTCGAAGCATTAATTTCTGAATGCAACAACATGACTACGTTGAATTTCCCTGACATTTTCAAAATAAGCCGTTCTTCCGTGACTTCTTCAGACATTTTCAAGTTCCCCGACTTAAACTCCAGGTTCACCGTCTTCACAACATCTAGCAAAGCGTCCACCAAGTCCCTGGTCACCTGCAAGGTCATCAATTACACGAGTAGGAAGACGTTTAATCGTGGTCACCATGCACTGATCGAGCATCGCTACGATATGTAATCTATAAGCACATTGTGCAGTATTCCATTAACGGAAAAATATGGGCAAATTATTGCTTAAATTCTAAGACTTCTCCCTTTATTTAGTTCTCAAAGATGGTCCAAAACGTAGACGAGCATCTGCACAATAAAAATTCCATCACTGCACGATATTCTTCTTCGCTATATAGTTTTCAATGAGTATCTTTTAATTTATGGTCATTTCTTCGAAAGGCACTCGATGTCACTATCAGTAGCCTATGCGCATTGCCACGCTGGCCATTTTATACGAGCGATGGACAAAGAGGAACACTGTGCATGGTAACGACATCTCGATGATTTAGGAGTTATCAGCACCCATTCTTATGCAAATGCCGCAACGACAGAAATGACAAAGATAGGTTCGCAGCAGTTCATTGACACGTGACTCGGACCTTATCTGGACAGTGGCATTGTCACCGTGGGTCTGCTCGTTAGCATATAGTTCGGCGTCAAAATCCATTGTCTAAATGTTATCAAAATACGCGTGTGTCATCGTGTCATTGTTCCCGATTGGACACGTGTGAACATCGCTAGATATTTTCGTCGGATTTAATCAACCGACAGCCACGTGTTCGCCTCGATTAAACATTAAAAAGTTGGGCGTGCCACGCCAGAAACAAAACACAACATCCTCTTTGTGTATCACATGTAGGACAAGATCGAAATTTACGTTAATGGCTAAGCCACAGCCATGCAGAAATGCCATCAAATCACTAGATAAAACTACGAGCTATGGGAATGTAATTTCGCTAATTTGACGCTACAGTATGCACAAGTGGAATTAACGGTTGTACCGAATAACAGTGGACGGATATTCCAGTTATAGAACAAAATAAAAATGTGACTTGACGTAAGACGTCATTTATAGACAAATTTAGCGATGGAGTGACTTCAAACTCCCCTAAATTAGCTACCGCCATATTGTCAAAGCAAGCCCTTAAGAGATAGCTCACCATCCATCTTTAAAGTATGATAAAAGAGGTGGCACCACTCTCATCATACTTAATAAATGGATAAAGTAAGATAGCTCGTAAGGGCTTGCTTTGGCAATGTTTGAATCGTTCAGTCATCATTAAGAACTGTGGAGCTGGTTATTTGACATATTTCAAAAAATAATTTGACACTGGTTATAAAATCTAGCCTTTCATTACACGTGAGAAGCCACCTTTAAATGATATATAAATACCTACCAGTAAAATATTAAAATAGTGTGATTAAACATTTTTTCCTAAAACTACACCCACTTATAATACTGGTTCGGCATACCAAGAATATAAGAAAAAATTGTAACAGAGGAATTAATGCAGCGTAACATGACGTCATCTAAGGAATTGATTTAAATGGTGCAATGAAAGGTCTGTAAGTGTCCAGAACTTATTTATACAATCGATATTATTTTCCAGCAGGATTGGCATTCGATTATATACACTGCCTGGCCATAATTCCTGAGCCCTGCATCTTAGTATCGGGTTGAGCCTCCTTTTGCCCTCAAAACTGCATTCATTCGTCGCAGCATTGATTCCACCAGATTCTGCAACACTTTTACATCAAGAGATAACCATTTGGTATGAATAAGTTCCTCCAAAG
>JAQGBX010000503.1:0-35125 GCA_034698745.1 Megaphyllum sjaelandicum | reverse complement strand
TTAAATCGGCACTATTGCAGGCAGCAGGCGCAAGAAGACTTTACAGACTTATGCCTCACCTTGTAGCTACACCCGGTATACACTTTTTGGGTGAGTCGAATTCGCCATTAGTTTTATATATAAGGAACCCTAATTGCGTAGTTTTATTTTGAACTGATTTGACCCCAACAAGCATCCTTTAACACGCCTTTGTCAATTTGTCAAAATAGTACAACCTAAGCATATGTGTGCCTTAAACTACCATAAAACGTTTCAGACTAAAGTCAAGAAAAGTTTTTTCAATTTGTCAACCGTTCAACCTAAGCGATATGTGTGCCTTCAACTACTAGAAAACTTGTCAAACTAGTGAAGTCAACAAGTGTTTTGTCAATTCTTCAACAGTCCAAGCTAGGCTACATTGATGCCTTAAACTACCAGAAATCTTGTCAAACTAGTGAAGTCAACAAGAGTTGGATAAATTTGTCAACAGCTCAAGCTACGCGCCACATGGGCGGGTGCCTTGAATTACCAGAAAACTTGTCAAACTCATGAAATCACGTGAGCAAATTCGACACGCTAATTGATTAAAAAATTAACTGAAGGTTATCGCTTTTTTAAACCAATTAATATGCTCGTATCATTTCAGCGCGCATGTCTTCACGATTACCAATGTGCGATTTGCAAAACTCATTTCAAAGTACTTGCACTGTAACGTTAAGTTGAAGACAGTGTTGTTTTTTTTACACGTATTTCATACTCAATTGTTTAAAAGGAAATCCCTAGAATCTTTCTTGTTTTTATACCGTTCCATGTTGATAGTACGTACATTATTCAACAGATTACTTTTTTGCTTCTTTTTTTTTTAATACGTTCAGAAGGCTTTCGAATACATAAGCCAACATTTCAGTTTCAAAACTACGAATCGATTCCTGTGACATTGCAAACTTGTTAAAAAAAATTCGCTAATTTTCGTAGGATCTTCGTTCCTAAGACGATTACAATGTAAAAGCAATATCCAATTTCCATCTTTGCAAACTCCAGCAATATCGCTTAGGGCACCTCACCTTATGCCAGGCATTCCGAATCACAACTCGAGAATAAATTGAGAGGGATGCGCCGACCTTAATTCCGTCAAATCCTGGCAACAACGTTATAAGGTTGGCAACAGTTTCATTGTATTTCCGTTAGTAATCCTTATTTACGATGACAGGTAGCTGCATTAAAAGCAGAAGAAAGTGCAGAAGCATTTTAATGGCACCTCGAGTTGATATACCTATTAAAGGATCTTGAATGCTGAGTGAAGCATTTTAGGGAGGGTGGGGGAGAGAGAGGAGTTGCTCTTACCTTATTGTAACTTTTTTCAGAGAAATGGGGTCAAAGCGTTTATTTTTCTCCTGAAAGTATCTTTTACAGTATGTACATGTACATCAGACCTTTGGGGGAAAACATAATTATTTTCCCCGCGCACTGCGAAATTTATCCCTAGTCTAAAATTACATTTCAGACTTAGATTTCTCAAAGCTGCTGCTATAATTAATCTTTCTGCGTTTGGATGAAATCGTTTTACTGCCATCGATTTGCTGTTAGTGCGGAAGTTTTTTTCTCCATCTGCTCCATCGTTTCCATTTCAAAATTGATTATGCTATTTTTCAAAGGCATTTATAAGCGCGTCTCGACCAACCTTAGAATCGTGCTGAAATGAAACATCGAAATGTGAATATCTGGGTGTAAATGGCAGCTTTCGTCAGCATTGAAATTGTGGTACGAAGGAACTTCTTCAAAATGTAACTACAATTGTATTCTTTGCCAGATATAAATTGAGTCTGCTTTTTGGCAAGAAATTTTGAAAATACATTACATGTGTGTGGGGTGTTCATTAAGTTTCCGAAAACATAAAAAACAGCGGATGTATGGATTTTAATGAAATTTGGTGGAAAAACACATATAAACGTCATTCAAAAATATTTCATTTTGGGATAGGCATTTTCATATCGTTCTGGCATCCAAAGCATTCAAATCAGCATTTCTGACAGACACTGGCCGTCTACTTCTCTGACATTATTCGGATATTATTTTTACCTTAAATATTTCACACATTTCTGCTCCTGAAATGCCTTACAAAGTTTAAAAACGATAGATCGCCGCCGAGCCACTTGAAACATATCTTTTAATGTTGAAATATATATTCAGTACATGTAATGTAGAAGAATTTTTTCAACAAATTTCATTAGAATCCATACAGCTGTTCTTTAAAAATTAAAAATGATGGGGAAACTTAATAAACATTCCTCGTTCATGGATAAGAAATGTTATGCAAACAAGGTGTTCTTAGAATTTCAAATCAGTATTTTAAGTTGTTTGAATTTGAAAAAAATGCACAGGCATGGTATAAATCTGAGGAATAGATTGCCCACGTTTACAGAAAAGAATTTCTTCGGTGGATTAAAAAGTATGCATCGATTGTAAATCTAATGCATTTGAAAAATCAGATGCAAAAGTTCATGTGCAAAAATGAATTTGGAAAATGCAGTTTAAAAAAATGTGTTCTCGGAATTCCATGCACTCTCGTCATGCATTTCAATAAGAATTATCGTCATGCGGTACATATTGACGATATACTGTATTCTTGTCACTTTGGACATCAGTATATGTATATACTAGTAAACAACATTCTGTTAGGTTTGCAAATAGGCCTACCATTTAAGACTAGCTAGGCAGGACAAATTTCTGAGAAAGCCTAATTATTATTTTCACAAATTATCTTAAATACTCAAAAAATAATGCCAGAAATTAAATATCCACTTTAATTAAAACTGGGGATGGGGATGGTCATCCATTATCAGAATAAGTTAGGTAATTTTCTCCATTCCCCAAATTCGATAACTAAAATTACCGCAGCCAACATTCCAGTCTTCCAAAATCCAAAATTATCTTCGATGGCAATTTTATTTTGGCAACACTATTGGGCACGCCTCCGCTTATCCATGCATGAACGACCCCCTCATAAACTACCATGCGACTTTCATGGTCCATAAAATTGGAGCAGGCCAGGTGGATTTAATGTCAAAGGGGCTATTTATTTTCGGATGTTATGGGTTTCAAAATTGGCTATTTTGAAAATGGTGGTTCTAATTCTCGGCTTACTTGAAATGTGCAACGATGGCAGCCCTAGCAGAA
Organism: Megaphyllum sjaelandicum; assembly: GCA_034698745.1. Taxonomy (NCBI): domain Eukaryota; kingdom Metazoa; phylum Arthropoda; class Diplopoda; order Julida; family Julidae; genus Megaphyllum; species Megaphyllum sjaelandicum. The sequence goes on along the minus strand of JAQGBX010000503.1, from coordinate 31,969 downwards.
TGACTTCAATGAATTTTTTCTAGTTTGAAAAAGATATAACTTAAAAAGATGCAAAGCAACGCCTCTTTTCTTCCTTAATGCAGCTCACGTAGGGTTTCTTGTAGCATCAATTGCATATTTTGTTTGTTAAATTACTTAAATATGGAAATACTAAATGAAGACCTTTGTGATAGGCAAATATGAAGTTGAAAACATTGCATCGTAATTTCAGACTAATGCTTCTAAACAATACGTCTCTAGAAAAAAACTGATTTTTAACCAAAGATAATTATTTCAAATATAATTAGCTTTTAAACGATAGCTATAATTTCACCACTAGTTTACGATTATACTTTAAGACAACTCCCTATCTTTTGGAAATCAGCCTTTTCTGTTAATTCCCAAACTACTTGAAAGGTACCTTTACTACACAATTTCTAATTCTGTAAAACATTAATTTTGGCACATGTCGTACCTCAGAAGTGACTCAAAAAAAATCTCGTTTAAGATGTTAAGTCAAGCAAATGCGCCTTACATTCAGTAAAAACGACACATCTTAACTTACCATAACTTCAGAAAAATGAAAAAAAAACATCACTGTTTTTACCATTCTTTACTTTCATTATCTTGCATTTAAACTTGCTTTATCTCAAAATGAACAAAGCAGTTGTTGAGATTTTTGTAAGTTCGGAGGTAAACAGAAAAATCGTGAGTATGAACTTTTCATTAAAAAGTGCTCGGCGTGCCTTTGAGTCGGTATATTTCGTACGTGCGTCTACAATTATATTGATGGCTTAATACTTCCAGAAAACTCATTAGTGCATTCAGTGAAATTTCTCATCGTTTTTACGCGTTGTTCGCCAATGAACTTGGTTTTAGTGCCTGTAATTGCAACCTGCGTGAGTCGATCGATAGACTCGAAATACTAAGGATTAACCATTATTGCAGCGAATTTTATGAGCACTGCGATGGTCTTATTATATAGGACAAGCTCAATTAGGTGGGGTAAATTAAAAACTTGCCTTTGTCACTATGTTCGTCAACGGCATGGTTGCGGGCAAACACGACACCTCATTAAAGTATTCATTATGAAAGATAAGGTCCTCTCTAGCTCTAAGTCTTTCCTCGTACCAACTTCATTCTTGCTAATTTGAACATCTTGCTGGTGCCTTTGCCGATGTCTTTCTCAACTTGCTGTACCGCCATCGTCATCCAAAACCTCCAGAAAACGCTTCGAGAGAGCAACAGGTGGTTGCTCCGATATCTTTTTTTTTTCAAAAACATATAGAAGAATAGAAAATAATCCATATTAAACCCTAAATAAGATTTCAAATCTTTCGATGATGGTGTGTTTGCCTTCGTTATAAAAATGCTGTTGAAGCCTTCCACAGACACATCGTTCAGTGTCGTGCCAACAAAGAAACTACCTATGAGAAAGATGGTGCGTAATAGTTAATCAGTATGTTATTACAGGTGACTGGAATATTCAATTTTGCATAAGGACATGCCAGTGGAAAATATTTTACACGTGACAAACCCAGGCAGAACGCGGGGTGAGGTCTGGAGAAACGAGCAATTTCCATTAGGTTTCCAGCTTCCAGCAGGGAAGAAAAACAGTGAGGTGGGGCAAGTTGAGTCACGTGAGTGCCATCTGTCAGAAAACTGTTCCGTAAATGGAAAAGTGGCGAAATGGTGAATAAAGATGGATACGAGAAAGAGGGAGATCCGAGGCAAACACCGCGAACACAATGGAAAAGACCACCACAAACACCAGACGTTCGGAGCGAATTCTGGGGCATTAACTCATTCACGTTGACACGTGATGCATGAACGATGGAGAGAACATTAATTCTTCCCCCTAAAAGAAACGTTCTCTGCGATCCATCACAGAAATGTGTGGGCGTAGAACCTATAGGGTTTTGAATAAGCAAAGATCCTCTCTTCAGCGGTGAGCATCGTGTCTCGGGGAAGCTGGAGTAAACAGATTGTACGTGTACGTAAAGTATTTTGCACAAGCAAGTCCTTCACTTGAAAAAATTCAGAGACCACTTGACATTGAGTTGTTTTCAACAATACAGTCTAAATACTATTACTTATGTGTTTGGAACAACATTGAATAGAAATGCATTTAAAATGCATTTGATCGTGTCAATGCATTTTTAAAAATTTGTTCTTGTCGATGCATTTTTCAAAATTTGTTCTTGTCGATGCATTTTTCAAAATTTGTTCTTGTCGATGCATATTTCAAAATTTGTTCTTGTCGATGCATTTTTCAAAATTTGCTCTTGTCGATGCATTTTCAAAATTTGCTCTTGTCGATGCATTTTCAAAATTTGTTCTTGTCGATGCATTTTTCAAAATTTGTTCTTGCCAATACATTCTCAAAATTTGTTCTTGTCAATTAATTTTCAAAATCTGTTCTTGTCAAGGCATTTACAAAATTTGCTCTTGTCAATGCATCTTCAACATTTGTTCATGTCAATGTATTTTCAAAATTCATTTTTTTCTATGCATTTTCAAATCGTATTCTTGTCAATGCATTTTTAAATTGTATTTTCAAAACTTAATCTTGTCAATGCATTTTTAAAATGTATTCATGCCATTGTATTCTTGACAATGCATTTTTAAAATGTATTCATGCCATTGTATTCTTGACAATGCATTTCCGACATATACCTAGTTCAGTAAAGCTGACTTTCATACATCGAAAAACAGGAGAACATTTGTTTGCAAGCTGTACAATTATGTTGACTTTTTGTATGTAGTAAGGTTTATTAAAATTCATTAAAAATGTTCCAATTTATATGTATTTAAATGCATTTTATTAACATCACTTAATATTTTAAGTGCATTTTTTTAATGTGGGGTATTATCTTGAATGCTCCAATCTATACACATTTTCAATTGCATTTTGATATACATGGTTATTACAAAAGAATCATCGGGTTTTAAAATGAATTTTTTTGGAAAGTTTTGCGGATAATAGAAAGACATGAAGAGAAAGTGAAAATGTCCAAGTTTTTAATCATACCATCACAAATGTTCAATGTGAGATCCTCGCGTCACATGACACACGTCTATAAGGGTGTCCAGTTAGGCCCATACACGCTGAAGGATGTCACTAGTTCGTGCTGCCACCTGGTCGATTAAAAGCAAAGTTTGCAAGTGCGCATTTTAAACTTGGACTTTCCCCCTACTTTTTGTGTGTCTTCTACTATATATGTTATCTGTAATACTTATCAAAATATATATTTGTAAAACCCGATAATTATTTTGTAATAACACTGTATATTCTAAGATGTATCAATTCTCTCTATATAGGATCATTTTAAAATTCATTTTTATACATATAAAAGAATATTTCACAAAAAAAACTCCGTAACTGCGCCTTTTCTTTATCGACGATAACCTTCGACATGCATTATTGTTGAGTTATTTTCACTAAAAAGTCACACCCTGTACCATCCCAAACCAATGAAACCTTATCTGCTTACGAGAAGCAACATCTCCAGAAACCTGGAGAAAGCTCAACACGTGGCTTTCTTATATCGCAAGCTACCTGTGGAAATTGCCCAAAAGAAATCGGATAACATTACGAATGGCAATAACAAGAGAAAAACTATGCGAAAATCTCAACACTAAATAGACAAAGAGGATTAACGAGTAGTGGAGCGTGTCCATCTTCCTCCGCACTAATTTAATAGGATGTACTGTAGAAGCTTTCCAAGACGCATCATCTGTATATCCCAGCAAGCAGTCTTGAAACTCAATCATCCAGCATCTTAATAATCGTCGTTTCCCCAATGCTGAAGCAGGATTGGGAGAAGACAACTTCCTCGAACGCAATTACTGAAAAGGGAAGTTTTCAGCTTTTGCTACATCTTTCAGTGTCTCGCAATTCCGTTTTCGCGCGGAATTCAATCTCTGGAGATTATGTGAAAGGACCATCATTTGCTTCGTCCCTTATTGAATCAATGTGGAGAATAACACCATTAGCCAGTGCAATAAGCCGCCACAGGTCACGACTGCCTATATTGATTATCCCACAAAAGGAAATTCGAAATGCTTGCTATATGACACCTCTGGTCAAATCTTCAAGCATCCACATCTCACCCAGCAAAGAAAGCATATTTCGGAGCAGCAACAATTGCTCGTCATAATTGGCAGTTGTTTATTGCCATGCAGTGGTAACTATAGATGTTGCGAAATCCATTAGGAAATAAACACGCACATTTCCAAAAGAAAGCATTATCGAAAATATAATCAAATTTCTTCCTGATATAAAAAAATGTTAAGGAAGCCTTTGCTAGAGAAAATGTTTTAAAATGAACAAGCCCCAGTACGTTATGAACTGAATGAAATTGAGGAATTCATTTCGAAATATACAGTATAGTTGTCAACGTACATGCGTCGATATATTTCTATACATACGCTGTGTGATTAATAAAGTGGAGTGAATTTCCTTTGTAAAACCAAATTTAAATAAGAATGGTCTTAAATTAGCCTATTTTACAAAATTTACAATATTTAATTTAAATACCAATAGAGAAAGTTCCAACTGAGTTTTACGGAAATATTTTCAAATATACGATGCGTGAAATACACGTACGTGAAATTGTATGCTACCAAAGTTGACATAGCACGCAATTTTTAATTCGCACTGTCAAAGTATTCATTTCTGAACATGCTTCAATATTTTGATTTTGAAAAAAAGCCAAAGTTGCAATTTGTCTAAGCAAAGCCATGTGCCGTTTTATGCAATGTTCATACTTCAACACCAATAAAGTTTACAGCAATTTATGCAAATAATCAGAAAACATTCATATAAGAACCATTTGAACTTGCCACCCAAATACATGGATTTATTTGGAAAAAATAGCACAGTAGATGTAACACAACCAGTTTTCTGGCAAATCGGTCAGATGCATCCGATGTAATACAAACAGCAAAGTTAGCAAAAAGCAAGAAGCATCTTTCATTAAGACTTTCAATTTCCTTCACGAATGGTCACTGAACAACTCGTGCTTGTTGCTCAATTGGGCAGGCCCTACATTTGGTATTCTCCAGGAAGTGATGCATGCATGCGCCAGTGCACCCAACCAATCATCCAGGAAATTAAGGTTAAACCCCTATCTGCCAAGAAGACCGAGACAAGAGAGCTCTTGCATAATGAAGATCTCCAACTCATGAAATTCGCTAAACAATTGCTAAATATCAACATCCTAGACCGTTTCCAAAGAACTCATCTTGAAGGAGCATCACGTATAAACGCATGATGCCAAGTATAAGAATTGCATTACCGGTACCAAAAGAATGCTTACAGGAATTGTCCATCACCATTACAATTATAAGTTGCCAAGTGAACGGAAGTTATCTGTCGTGCACTTTCAAAGTCCAAGATCAACGAGAAAATGTTTGTTAACTTAATAGGAGATGGCTCGTTACCGAACAATTGTCATCATCGAGGCAACGGGTCAGTATTTATTACTGGCAATGATTTATTCGGACTTTATTCTAGTAAATTGTCATAAGCAAAAACTTAGAAACTTTCGATTTCCAAACATTTGTCATACTTAAAATAAATCTAATATACGGTATTGGTCATGAATCACAAGTAACTGAAAATAATTTCACTATACCTTAAACATAACTGAAAGACATTGAAAATACTGAATAAATCAAAATTTGAATGAATATAGATGCTTTGATATTTTATGCATTTTGGACATGGTTCAAGTAATATGATCAGATCAATACAGTGGTAAACAAGTTTAAAATAAATGTATATTTTGAATACATTGATAATGAGATTTTTGGGGGAGAGGGCGAATTCCATAATTAATTTCTCGAGTTGCTAAACATTAATTTGCCTTCTAAAATACAGTATCTGACATAGCTTTTAAAGCTCGTCAAAATACGTTTTATGCAAATGCATATGGATCATAAGCTTTAAGTCCATGCTTTGTATTTTTTAAACATACATGTACATGTGAGTAACATCGAGCACATTTCTGGAAAATATGAGTTCCCATTTTTGACAACCTTTGAAATAAGCCAACATTTATTTGCCCAGTCGGTACAATTCCGTGTTGAAATTGACATCATATCATCATATCAAATGGCAACTCTAAATTATACAGATCGTGTTAAATAAGTTTAATATTTTGCAGAATACATTTATTCATTGAAACATTAATCGAACACGAAAATAAGTTCCAATTTTATAGAAATTCCAAACACACTGAACACTTTTTTTTACTTACTTCAAAAACGTCATTTTGCTGCAAGCGATTGCAGCGGACTCTAGATAGTTACTCAGTTTGCGCAGGCTTACGCAATAAAATTGTTACGCGTTTACCCGCCACGTGGTGCCAACTACACGGGACTACGTCACATACTTTTTATTAAATAAACTTTCATAATGAGGGAGGGACTGTGTCCCATCTGTTAATATGCCATATTCGGTGAAACGTTCTGAAATTACGTTTTGGAGAAGTTTTGCCAGCCTGGTGCTACCAGCTTGCAATTGATTTCCAAAAAAATCCCCGCATGCACATACTGTATTTAATTGCCAAGTTTTTCCAGCTGCTTTCATTTCCTTCGTGAATTAAGCAGCTCCGAAATTCTGAAACTCCGCACTGAGCTTAGCCTTAATCGCAAGCACGTTCCTGAGAGGTCCAAAAGCCAATTGTGCGGGCAAAAAAGCTAAAAGCTTATAGAATTTTTAAATCCTAATGGATGCCAAAAAGAATGTGCTGCTATTTCAAGTTTCGCCCCCATCTTGCTAGCTGGTTGGAATTCTTTCTCGTAATGCATTTCCTCTTGTGTTTTTCTTCAACAAAGCATGAATTGAAAAGCCCCAGAGTTCCAGAGTTGCGTGGGGTACATTAGGGCACGTCATTACGCGCACTCATTCTTCCATTGTTTGCTAGATTAACTTTTGACTTTTGTAGCGAAGCCATGCACCCACGTTCCTGTTTCGAAACTTTTCTATGAGAAAAACTATGCAGCATTTAACGGATGCATACATGTACATAATTTAGCGTCGGTCCATGGCGGTAGCTATAGCAGCGGAAAATGAAAAGCATTCATATTTAATGTTTTTTCGAAACAAAAGGAATGTTGTGCATGCTTATGATATGTATATACCGGAAGCAGACGATTTTGAAATAAAGACATTTGAAGAAAAAACAGGGAACTTAAAGCTGGTCATACACGAGGAAAACTATGCCTGGAAATAAATGGAAAGAAATTGTACGAAATTTATTTCACCTGAAACGATTGCCTAATCCTGCACACAAGGAGCGATACTTTCAGAATATATCCCTAAGGTATACTCAGCATTTGGCAGCATTGTTTCAAAGGAAAAATGCGGTAAACTAATTTGACAGCAGTGATTTTACTTCATCTTATGTTTTTTTTTTCTTTCCTGATTGGCTATCGAACAGAACGAAACTTTCGGCATGACTGTAAAACCTATGACATCAGTTTATTTCCGGAAATAACTTATTCAGATTAGGAACCATATATCTGGAAAGAAGTTTCGGGATATAATTTGCCTTGTGTATGACCAGCATAACTGAAAAATATCGATATAATTAGAAAAGAAATCGTTTGAAAGCTGATTATTAGCGACTTATAACAGTACAGGTAAAGTACATATATGCAGACCGTTCTTAAAAAATAAGTTTCTTTAACTTTGTTTTTGTAAAGAACCGCGAATTTCTTCAGATATTTGAGAAAAATGATTTCATATCTGCTTTTTAGATCTAAAATGCCATAGCCGATATTTTGTTAGATATTATATTGATATGTATTATCCCTAAGCTTTCCGCCATGTATCTAAAAAAATCTTTTGATATTTTAACAACTCTTTGATAACATTCCGTAAAATATCAAATTTAAAATAAAAGTAGTTATTTTAATATTATCATTGATTCGAATCTGGTTTTCTGTGAACATTAAGCTGAACATGTTACATGTAGAGGTATTGTATATTTGCAACATGTATGTCTCGATTTCTTAGATTCGATGCGAGGAAGCATGTCATCATTCTAAAAGCATGGTATCATTCTAAAAGTGCGGTTTTTATACGTAGCCTATAGGGTACGTTCGTACTGTGCAATTGTGTATGATAGTTGAAAAACCTGAGCAAAGACACATTAGAAAACACGTTCATTACAATTCTTTTCCATAACGATAGACAATACTAAGATAAATTAAATAGCCTACTCTTACGTCACACATCAGCAACTTGTTTAATTGAACCATTTCGAAATTTACTATGCCAATTTCTAGATGTCTCAAGAACGTTATTTTGTCTTAAACAAAATGAGCTATAGAGGAATTTAATGTTGAAAATGCGCTTGTCACATCTTAGTTTTAGAATAACAAACAGCGTAAAATCCAAAACTACATAGAAACAGCATTTAACACGTGGATGTAGCACAAACCATAGCACAAACCAGGAATCTGACGCTATTATTGACGAATTTTAACATTGTCTCAATAGCGCAAGTGAAAATCAAGTTGTCTCGTGATATTTGAAAATGTCATTATCCACAAGGGTGCAGAAAATCAGTGTCAAGATTACCAATACATGCACGTACATTGTATACTTGACGCAATCATTGATCGATTTTAACATGTCTCTTTTCCTCATGGAATACGTCCATCACCCAAAACAATTTTTTACCTTTTTCCCTAGAGGCCTTATCGAAATTTTAAAAAAATAGCTGGTAATAATGTGAGCTAGCTCAGCGTCAGCGAGAAAGGCAGTTAAGGAATGTCATCACTGACTGCACAATCAGTGCATCGGAATCTCATTTATCCTGTCGAAAATCTCCAGGGCTTCCGGGAAAAGGCCATGCAACCTAACTTAATTAAGTTTTGAGAAATGAGCGTCTTGTTCTTGTCGAGTTTAAGAAGAGCTGTTGACAAATGAAAGCGACGAGAAGGGCAATTGTCCATCCTAGTGTGAAAAGGTTAATACGGAGACAAGGCGGCTTGTGCAAAAACGCCTGGAGAAACATTGTTGACAAGTTGTCAACCTTTCAGGATCGCAATTACTTGCCTTCGTCACATACCATATAGCCAAATTCGGAATCGATTAACGCTGCACCGTTAGAAAGCAGGATTTCCAGGTGGAAGGAATTCATGATAATGGACGAAGGTGGCAACTCTTGAATAACATAGTATCACTAACTTGGTCCAAACTTGATTACAGCATCCTAGCTATAACCATAACATCGGCTAAATGACGGTATTGCCACTTTATTTTATAATGCACTAGCGGAAAAATCCGGCCTTTCCCGGGTAAAAATTGTTGTTTGATTTTCGAATCATTTTTATGCGACAAGGAGTTAGATTTAGCCGTCCTTTGTCTCCAAAAGATGGCGATATATGATCTGGATACATTCCGGATGGGGGACGGGAAACTTGTTTGGCAGTTTTATGGCCCGGGGCAAATTAAAAAAGATTTATGGCCTTGGAATTCCCCACAAAGTTCACGTTCCTGGGGGGTGTGCCATGAGTGGCCAGACATATGGTTGCCAACCTCAAAGCCTGCCACGGAAAACCAAGATGGCGTCGTTTTCTATTTTATATACATAGATTAAAACTTGCTTAATCTGGAAATGAAAAAAATTGTTGAGTTGCGCCACCTAAAGTATTATTTTTTAAATATCATCAATACGTAATTTTTCATCATTATTTTCAACTTGTTGTTCAATGTATCCAAGGTAAAAAATTTAAAATGTATCGAATAATATTTATAAACAAACCAACGTTAGCATTTTATTAATTACTAAACATGTTCTACTGTGAATAAAGTTCCATGACAAATGCATTTCAAAACCTGTCGATGAAACAACATTTTAAAATGCATCTACACTTTAAAAATGCATTTTCAAGCATACCATATTTAAAAATATCTCAAAAGACACGAAATAAACTGTATATTGGATAACGCATTCCGATTTTGTTTCAAAAACAAGTTAGTTCTGAATGCGTACACAAGTTGACAACACGTATTGGAATAAACATGCTATATTTCTGAACACCTGCAGCATGTGCCACTTACGTTGCATCCACACCACGAATTCACATACCAATATCATTCGCAGAAAACATTTCCTACATCAGCAACGATGCATAAACACGGATTTGACATCGTGCGAATTTAGCAGAAGCGCTTTTAGCACGTTCCCAATAAGATGACAATGCGCGTTGCCATTGGCTGCATGCCCAGCCATGCCTAATCACTCGCACGAGTTTAACGACTCGATAAAAATGTCATTTTCCACCTATTTCTTGAACTTCGCCCTATTCTCCAGGCCTACAGGTTACGGCAACGGATCTTCGGGCAAGATTGTTGGAAGATGCGTGCGCCAGCGCAACAATCCTTGCCCATTAGCAAGTAGCGTTATCTGGTTGCAGAAGTGCTCACGCTAGCAGCCTGCGGTGCTTCTGGAGCGCACCATCAGAGCCTGGCATCTTATCAGCACCCACGCCAGCACAGTCTGCTCCAGCCCGCGAAAAATTAATTAACAGTAAAAGCGGCTCTGGTAGCGACGCATCTTCTTGGAAACTGTGTCATTTCAGGCTTTATGGCGATGGCACCAGCGTTTTAATTGATTTCATAAGTCGGTCTGGGACACCGAATGTTTGGCTTTGAAAATCGATGATGGCTGCCTGCCTGGCGCATTATATCCGCTCCGTGGATCCCATTACCATAGTATTGCTCGCACATCGCTAATCGTACGCGGGTGAAAAAGGACTATGCTAAACTGCGGCTCTGCCACCACTCATTAATCATTCCCGATTGAGCTTTCTGGAGAAAAATCAACAAAACTGCGAGAGCTCGAAAACATGAACCACGTTGGACGCCAGCAGTTTTGACAGCAAAAAAACCTTTTTATTTCAAAAAAAAAAAAATAAAAAAAAAATAACACAATTAACTAATGGCGTGACTGTTGCTGGAAATTAAAGCGAAGGTTCTAGGATGTTCAAACATAGTTTTTATTATACTTGTATATGACTTTCAACTCAAACTCATTGTCCTCGCGGTTAATGTGAAAGCGACCATTCGCGGACTGCGAGGAAAACGTTTAATCATCGAAATAAGTATCGCATTTACCGCAAATCTATAATGAATTAAATATAGATGGAGCTTTTAATGAAACGTGTTACCAGGATTGCATTTGGCAGCACGTTGAGACGACCAAAGTAGAGCATATGCAATGGCTAATGCGAATCGGCACTTCGCAAATCTAAGTTATAAAATGTACTTTAACCAAACCGCAGCTCGCGCGGATCCAGTTTTCCGCATCAATTACATCACTTAGATACCGTTTTTCATATTTAAGAAAAGTTTTAAGCCAGCATATACATTAACAAATACGCGATTAAAATAAATCTACATCATTTTGCAATGATTCATTGATTCATAAATCTTGTAATGAACTCATATTAAGAGGGTGGCCAGAAATTTTTCTCATGAACTTAAAACTATACAAGCAGGAATTATGAATGTATCGAATACTATAGATGGCGCTTTTTACCTAAATGTTTTTTCTTCTTTACAAAACAAATTATCCAAAATATTTTATTTATAACCAAATTTACGTTTTCAACAGGCATTTCAAAATGTGTTAAAAATGCATTAAGACAATCGCGATTTCATTTAACTTTCTGAGAAAGTTGGCTAAATCAACAAGTTATAAACTTAAATAATTCATTTTGATTTATGTTAAAAATACCAATGCCATAGTAAATTTATTTTGAAAATATGAAGAATATATTAATTGACACATGTTAAATGTTTAGATATTCAGTATTCATAGTGCTTTATTCTATACGATTGCCGTGACAGAACGAAAGCAGCAATAAATGGACTTGAGCAGTGGCAATAGATATATTGAAAACTCAGTGAAGTTTCAACATTGCCCATAATAGTTTTCTTTAAGTGCTCAATTCCTCGTACATGTATGGCAATGTTTGCAGTTAGGACGGTCATAACCTCAGCAGAAGATAAGGCTCTAGCCCCATGCTTTCCATATCTTAATGAACATTTTTATCTGCTTTCTGAAAATATGAAACTCGTCTTGGAGAGAGTTTCTCACTTAAAAGGATATCCGTCCTCGGTGTTTCAGAGGCAACGCCGCAACGATCAATAGTTCTTGGCAGGGGTCCTTCCAGCACCGCAATCTTCACCTTGTGAAAGCCACATGTGCATTCCAAAGTAAATCAATAAGAAGGTAACAAGAAGTGCGATAGATCAAGCTTAATAGATTTTTGCAGAAGTCAACCGAGCCAGCAGGAGGCAAAGTGACCTTATAAAACACCACTAACGGTTGTGAACTTTTTTTCACAAAAATCTCATTCAAAGCTGGATAAATCCGAATTAGCTGCATTGCTTCCATTCTCAAACTCCTGCAAATGACATTACTTATTTTCCTAGAAGTATCTATCTCGTAACAAATCCTTTTTGTAAGCTTAGCAAGAAAAGAACCTTGTTTGTTTTCAGCTTTATTCCAAGTTGTTTGGATATTTGCAGGCTTTGTTTTAGTTTTGTCATCATTGTAAAGGTGCTTGCTGCCAAAACCACACGTTTTACTGTAGGCCTACGTTAAAATACACTACGTCGATTTAATTTTAGACTGAATTAAATCGTGAAACCCATTTTTAAACATCTTGATTAAATATTTGCACACGTTATATTACACATTTACTCAATGGTGGTTTTAAATACGGCTTGAAATACTTCATAAGTTAATTCAACTTCGATTAAGTTTTTAATACATTTTTAAGAGCATTAAAAAAGAAAATTAATACATGTACATTCAATTTTTCAGTACACTCCAAAACAAAAAAATAAAATTTTATTTCTAGAGTAGACGCACTAATTTCAATATTATCACTGAAGTAAATTTTAAAATAAACTTGTATCTTTGCATCTTAAAACATATTTCATAAAGATCATATATCTTTACTAACAAACATTTTTTAAATATATTGGATAATATTAAAGAAAAGTAAATACAATTCAATTCAATACAATTCTTTACCCTGCAGTCAGTACATAGTACCATGTGGCAGGGGAGGGGGATCATTATACAATTTGATTGTCCCCAAATTCACAATTTAATAAATTTTCCCGTATTTGGGATTTTAATAAGCATACAGTAAAGTTAGCACAGGGTCATTTGTAAAATCAGTATCCAGTGGAAAAAAAATATATCTTTAATATGGTAATTAAGAGACACTGCGATAATTCTTTCAGATATCCCTTAAAGTCGACCATGGGCTATACAGAAACCATATTCCCTGTGACCTTGAATGTCGCGATCAAGGTCATCCATTTTCCAATTCCGAGTTGCTGCAGATACATGTCAGAAACTGCTGCAGATAGGATCCTAGTTAAAGTAGAAAGTTGTAGGGCGATGCCTAATTTTTTTTTCAAAACAAACCAAAGCGCAATGGAATTTTCTTTCTCCGCGAGTGACCATACAATGTGCAGGCTGAATCTGCATGACACCATAGCTTTGTCGAACGAAAAAATTGTAAACAACTGACAGATCAATGCACTTACTAGAATCATGCAACATGATATTATCATAACGAAATTGTTTTTTTTTGGTTCTATGGGTTGTCAGTGCACATACGAAAATGATCATTATCTGCCATTGTGGTTGTTTTAACACACGGTTATGTTGCATAATTGTAGCATTGTTTGAAGTTTACAAAGCTTTGGTGTCATGCAGATTCAGCCTGCACATTGTATGTATGGTCACTCGCGGAGAAAACAAAATTCCATCTCGCTTTTGTTTTGAAAAATATGAAAATAACGTTATTACACTAATTAGGCATCGCCCTACAACTTTTTAATTTACACTAGGATCCTACCTGCAGCGGTTTCTGGGATATCTGCAAAAAACTCGGAATTGGAAAATAGACGACCTTGAACGCGGCATTCAAGGTCAAAGGAAATATGGTTTTCGGATAGCCCCTGGTCGACTTTAAGGGATATCTGAAAGAATTACCATCGTATCTCTTACCATATTAAAGATATACTTTTTTTCCCCGTTGGATACTGACTTTACAAATCACCCTGGATACATTTGTATTTTAAACAGCATTTCCATACAGGAACACACAATATATAAAACTTGTATATTCGGAAATACATAGCTCTCTGTGTACAGCAACAGGATTTTTTTCAGTTGAAATCAATTGCTTGGAATTTCTAGCAATTCCATATATAATTTGCCTCGTGTATTATATGGTATTAACCTTATCAAAGTTAATTTATTGTATAACTTGGTATAAAACTTTACAAAATACAGTATATGAAATGTCGAGCAGCGTTGTAAAAAGTATATATACACTGTATTTTACGCGAAACATTGCCTCGCCATATTTTTTAATCATCACAAGTAGTGTCAATTGTGGTACTATTTTGCTCTTTGAGCAACCGACATAGCTGCCAAATACATTGGTTTGAAATCTGTAAAATATTGATTTTTCCGTGCAAAAAGTTTCAGAAAACCACATTGACTATTTTTATTGTCACTGAACGTCGTCGGTGAAAATCAAAGCAGTATTTTTTAGATGAATCGACTTTCCTTAGCAACAATGCAACAATGAGAGCGATTGAAAAAGCCTAATTGAAATGTTTTCGAGAGTAACCCATGTTTTAAATTTAGCTCTATTGATCAACAGCGAGCTTGACAGGATATCATGATGCTCCTAGAGCAATATATATTCATTAAATGCCACCCACGCACCTTTAAAATGTTAAAAATGATGAATTGTTTTCCTAACCGTACAAAAAAATGGTTTTCCTTCTTTGAAACATTCGGAAAAATAACAAAAGGAACGATGTTGTTCATTTCAATTTAAGATCTTATATACTGAGGATTGAATACAATAAAATACACTTCATTTCCCTGAACGATTGTTTGCTCAATGAAATTGAACTATCGTCAGATGCAATTATAAGATAATGAGTTAACTCTTAAAAACATCAAAAGTTGAAGGAGTAGAAAGCATTGAATTTGATGAGGTATTTATTCTTTTATATTTATAAAAAAAACTAGAGTGCTATGGATGGATCATTATTTGCACAATAGCTTTTTACATTTTAACTCTGGAAATGACAAAATGATAAAATTCTTCTTACAACGAGAATGGCATGCCTGCGAAAAAAATTGTTTAAAAAGTTTTAGAAAAGATTTCATTAAAATGGGCCTTCTTATTCATGTAGATGACAAACTCGTATATTGACTAAAGTTTAATTCTTGTATGAGAATAAATTTTAACCATTAATGTCCGACGTCGAATACGTTATTATCGGACAGGTTGCCATATAGGTCACGAACAATCTGACTGAAAGCTACGAAATGCCTAGCTAGCAATAATATAAACCAAACCAGCAGAAATCAGAAAGAATAAAAACATCTAAACAGTCACCGAGGGAAATCAATAAAGAACAACTACAAGTTCCACAACAAAGAGCCGTAGAAAAGTCCCAAAGGAAGTTGAACAAGTTTATATCAAGCTAAAAGACCCCTGCAGCTTCCAGGGAGAAATATTGCCAACTCCAAATGCTCTGTCCAACAACGTAAGACTTTTTTTTCATTACGCTTATTTTCATGAAAAAATCATTAAGTACTACGCTTCAGCAATGCTAATATTCCTGATTTGCATCGGGTGGAATTTCCTAGGGTTTCTGCTGAAGTTCTGCCTACACATATTGTAATTCAGCCACTAATGTAATCTGAAATTTTATGATATAGATATTCTTCATGAAATGATAATTATAATAAAATTTAAATTTACGTTGCTTTAAGTCATTCATCTACTGCTGCTTACAAAAATATGTAAAGTAAAAAGGGAAAGTAGTGCATGGGCATGATCAGCCATGACCACGCGTCTTTCTTTCGTATCCCGACTTCAACCTCGTTTAGGTTAATAGGTTCTTCCCAAGCCACGTACAGTGATGTATTTCGCTATTGTTGCCGGCCCCAAGCCCGGGTTAATGGGAAGGGTTCGGTAGACAAGTGGCGATGCACTGCCGTTTACAAAACCGCCAAGACGCTTCCAAAGATGGTTGATGAGAATGATGATCAAATTTTGCGCACGATTGTTTGCAAACCCTTCTGCAAATTTGTCTTAACTAGTTATACATGTGAAATTATTAAATACTGACGATAATGACTTGTCATTGATATCAAATAAGGTTATTTGATTATTATGATATCACATTGTTGCCAACATCGATTTCGTCCTAATGGTTCATGGTTCAGCTATCAACTTCATGTTACATCGCAATGCTGGTAGCTATTTTCTGGAAAATTACCTTAAACAGCTTTTCTGAAACGTCATACTAATCTCAAGATAGTCATGCTTCACTGCCAGCAGTGCTCATCGCGATACTGGTTCAGTAACCAAAACATCAAATAGCTTCTGATGATAAGAGACAAACCGCAGTCAATTGTAAATTAGTTATTCATGGAACATGGGAATCATCGCGATTGCTTCGAGATTACTCGTGAAGAATCAAGTCGATCATCAGAATGGAGGCTTTATCTTTTGGAATCGTTTTTGGAGAAGCCAACCATGAAATCGAGTGCGAGTGGAAAAGAAAATTGCACTTTTAATCCAAAAACTCATATTTTGCCTCGCAGCACCAGTACAAAAAAACCTTGATCAATAATTATCACGCGGAGACATGGCCACTGTGACTGCCTAAGTTGGCAAAACCTACTGAAGATGCAATGGCATTACGCTGTAAGAAGCCAGCTAGTGCATACATTCTAAACTTGTTCATTGATTCAGACATCTTGAAAGGAATAAAAACAATGCCAACGTCTGATAACGCATCGAGTAATTTCCCTCATTGTTGTCGTTTTTCCCAAATGAAGCTGCACAAATATATTCCTCTCTTCGTCCATTGTTCCTCGCAAGCGTGCCGGAATCCGATTGCAAGGACCTTTGATGGAAGTTCCAAAGAGTCAAGACGTGCATGAAAATATAATGAGGACAGGTCTAATTAATGCCGCCGTTGCCAGGGAACCAGCCCACGACAATAATGATATTCAACTCCTGAATTCGGACAATCCGGCCTACTTTTTAGTGGGAAATAAAAAAAAACCCTCCTCATTATGCTTTCCATATCTGGCACAAATCGTTGCAGTCTCACATGCAATGCAAAAGGGCCATGCATAAAGTACCTCCATGGTAAAAGCAAGGGTTCGTGATATAGTGAAAGGTGCGGAGAGATTGGATATTCTGAAATCGATTTGAAATTTCCAAACATGAAGTAACAGCTATAGCTCCTAAATTAAAATTTATATTTAGGAAATATGCAGAGTCCTAAATTCTCGGCAATGATCCCTTTTAATATGGGTAGCAGACATACTTCTTGGTCATGACCTGAAGCTGTCATCGATGTCGGTTTAGCGGTTACCATTGCAAAACTGGCAAGTTCGATTCGTGGCTGTAGGCACTTTCATCGTCCTTTCATCGTCGAGGTCCTCTGGGGACACTTTGGTTTTATATCCGTTTTAGTGGCCCTCGGTCGGATAAGTTAACGGCAGACCTCGACAAAATTCAAATGACGCTATTTTTAGAACTTGCTGGTAGTAGATTTTAATGTTCCGAACATTATGGTACAAATCTACAAGTCTTCAGTTGCTGCTGCTGCGGTCATAAAACGCACGAGAGACTCAACCCAAAGAGCTCGGTCTCTACATTTTGGTGGGGAAATCATCGAAAACGTCTAAAGATAGGTACGAAGATATGCAATACATGCAGCCATATCTAACCGGGGAAGTTATTGTTATGTTATAGCAGGCCTGGGCATTTGCGCCACGAATAACCTGCATGCTTAAGTTGCTTAACGATGTAAGGATTCATTTTGCATTCAATTATGGCAAAGTATTTAAGGATCGATGCAGTATCTGTGTACAGTAAAACCTCTTAAAGGTGACCACCAAAAAAAGTGCTATGTTGGTCACTGTACACAGGTGGTCACTATACAAAGAATGCCTGAATTAGATTAAAATAATGAACACGTACACTGCATTTATAAATGTAGACTGTAATACATGTACACGTAGTAAAAATTCACAAAACCAAAAAAAGTACAGAATCGTTATGTCCAAGGGTTAAAGCAAGATGTAACGTGACATCTGTTATCCGGTCACTTTTTAAGGTAGGCCTCCATTGACAATGTAAAAATCGCAAAAAAGACAACACACACTGGTCACTGTACACAATAGACAGGTGGTCACTGGTCACTATACAGATAATTTTTATGAAAGAAATATAAGAAAAACAATACACTAAACAGGGGTCAACATAAACAGGTGGTCACCATTCAAAGGTGGCCACTTGTCCAGGTTTTACTGTTTATATAAATACAAAATTTGTAAGAATGAAATGATAATTAATAAAATTGATGATTAATAGAATTATTATTAATCGTAATCAATTTTTGCTCAAAATTTTCCAAAAAGATTTACATATTGTTGTTTTTCAAATTAATGCACGTTGCCAGGTGATCACGTGTTTACGAATTGCGGTTGCTAAATGCGTCAATGCACTAAATAAACTCGAACGAAAATAACATAAAATACAAAGACTAGCTCGTCTTGGCAAATTTTATACGTACCCTAGGAAAAGAAAAATGTTTGTGACAGGTTTGATAAGGCCGAACGGAAACCACCTTGGATGCTTTTGACATGTTGGACATAAAATAATTGCTTTCGCTCGATCGCTTCGCTGTTGTGGGAATGTCTTTTTTGTGTGCCTCAATTCAAAGCAAATGTCCTCCATTTGGTAAAATTGAGGCTTTTGGTAATCAGCAAAATGAGTACATATTAACATGAATTTAATAAACCTGTATAGCCTATACTGTAACTTGTACGATGCATACGTTTTTGCTTGTTATGAATCGAGTTGAGCTCATAAAATAATATGATAAAGATAAAGAATATATCTGCTGGGTGAAGAAATTGTTAACAGATAAACGTTAGTACTGGTAAATTTCCATACTTCTGCCGAAAGCGAAATTGCCGAGAAAAACTTTATTGAAAACGGAAAAAAAAGTCAATGCTTGTTTATAAATCTTAAGATAGAATTTATATGAAGCAAATAAATGGCCTTGTGCGTTGTAAATATAACCTATAATTATATATGCACGTTCATTAAATATGAATTTGAAATTTGTTTTTTTGACGATAAACAAAGTTTATCTACCGGATTAAAAAAAGGCCTATTCATTAAATTTTTGAAAATTTTAACTCCGTGCATGCAGTACTCGAACATCGTTAAGACCAATCTCAAGAGACGTACCGGTATACATCATTTTTTCTCTCGATTTAAAAGGTTGTTCGTATTATCAGAAGTCAGGCAAAACACGAGTCCAACAGTAAGAACTAACGTTTCATCGAATTTTTCTACGAAATTCTACACGGTAAAATAACGCGAATGCTTGGGAACTCATTCGATTTAGCCGAAAATCTGTAATATCAGAATTCGGAATTCGTTTTAAACAAATAAATTAATATTATTCGTATAGGACGGGGACTGGAAATGATTTCGTAATGTAAATACATCAGAAATTCATATAATTAAGCGAGCTGTTCTTAATGAAGTTCCATATCGCGATGATTGTTCGTTAATTTATTATGCATGCAATCAAAAATACCTAAAATGAAGCGGTTTTTACCCTTTATTATCTATCCCCGTTAGTAATTATTCACAACTTGACTTTCTTTGCAACTAACATTAACGCTGTATCCGCAACAGCGTGCTAATTACTGCCTAATTTTTCGTCGCACGGATCGGTTCCGCCTTGTTTGTGTAATTTTAATGGCTTATTTCGTAATGCGAACTGATTAATTGGACGAAAACAATTTTTCATTTTCCCCTATAGAGGTGTGCCGCAACATTTCTGATGCTTGTCTTAATACTTACATGTAGTTATTATTCCTGGCGAGATCCGCCATTTTTTTTTCCACCAAAAATTCTGTGGCCAAACCCTCATTACGGCCTATAGACATTTGAGAAATAATAAACCGAAGGGACTGACAGAAACGATCAATTTTTAATGCCGCAGACGCTGCTTTTTTTTTCTTCTATATACTGTAGTAATAAAAATTTCTCATTTGCATAACATCGCTAATTCTGTTTTCGTGATAAGATTGCGTTACTAGTCCTCATCACCCTTCAAAAAAGCTACTCAATCGTACCAATATAATTCATCCCGAGCACGTAATTGTAAGCAGCTATTAAAACTAGAAAACGAAAAATATATCTACGCTATACCTCCATGTTTTTTTATGGTTTTAATGATAAGGGGGCTCGTACTGCATAATTTCTATAATTAAGTGATTTTTATGCTTCGATTAATCTTTTGTCCATGTGATAAGTCAACTCGTGCTCTGGCGATCCACCATTAATAAAGACGGTGTGAATCAGGTTTTATTTAACGTTAGAATTTATTAAAGTGGATTTGGAAATGGCACCAGTTCTTTCACCTCAACTCGAAATTGAATTTTTTTTTTTTCAGTAATGCTAAAATGCGTTTATAAATGTTCAAAAGAGGCATTGTTTCAATGTGGGCATGCATGTGGCTAGATAAGGTGAGACAGGTGTGTGTTTTGACTCGGTGAATTATTTATAAAGTATTTGGCACAGGATGCTGAAACTGTTAATCAGTTATGGCATGCATAATATCTTTCGTATAAATAATAAGGGATTGGGTGGTGGTCGTATAAACGGTTGAATTGTAAGGTAATAAGCATGATGGTGTTTGTAAATAAAATAAAAAAACATTCAAGCTCGATGTTATTTGTAAAAAAAAAATTGTATTTAATTTTCTCACAATGTAAACTTTGTCTTTTGGTACACCGAAATTATGATAAACTCTTATGATGAATGCTCGTTTTCTGCCCTGTATTAAATAATTGTAGTTTTAATTAAGAAGCTGTTTCGAGACATTAGCAAACTGACCCCCAGAGACTTAAATTAATTATCAACGAAAATTCCTGCGGTAATAGGCTATGCGTGACTCCGCGTAATTTGACTTAAAAATTGTGCAAAACTCGACGAAAATTGGGATACCGAGTAGTTTTATATTAATTATTCTGTTTTACCCGATTTCATTCGATTTTAATATAAAATCGAAAAACATATTACTTGTCAAATTTCTGGCTTGCAACAAATGCTCCTTCATTGAATTGCTCCTGTATACATTAGATGTAACGAGTATGTTAATCGTATCAGAAAGTCGAAAAAATTATGAAATTCCAAAAAACCCGACTATTTTTATATATTTCAGAAATCTCAAATTAGGATTAAATTGAGAAAGTGCTTAGCAACGTGTTTTTCAAAATCTTGCCTCGGAACAAATCTCACCTTTAATTTTCTTTCGAATTCACCGTTTAATGAGTTATTTAGATGTACATTGTATTAAGAAGAACATATTACAAAAATTCGAAAAACAAAATTATAAAATATATTATATAAATAAATCGAGCAAAAACTTTCAAGCTTTCTTTAAAATTGTCCCATAAAAAATCATATTCTCCATTAAATGTTTGAATGAAATAATATCACCCCTACCCCGCTCAAGAAGTGCATGGTATAATTCATAACTTGTGAATTTCCGGTTGAAGGCGATTTCAAGCGAAATGAGCTTACCATAATCTCGGATGAATGAAAATATTGCCACATTATTTTACGATGCACTACAATGCATTAAATCATGCTTTATAACGAAATAAACATTTTTGAGTTGTCATTTCCGAAGAGGTGGTGCTATACATTCATTCAGATTCATCTACTGTATGTTCTTCTCAGTACATGTACATGTATATTAAGAAGAAAAGAAGACACGTACAGAAACGAAATTCCCATTAGAACTGTGAATCGAGCAAATTCTCCTGTAATTTCAGCTTTATTTCCGAACATATAGGATGAGAACACAAAGCATGCTTAGTTTGCTTACTTTCGACTGCTTCTTTCATGCTTGTTTTCAGCTTCTTTTTTCCAGCTTTGGAACACACAATGAACGCTGATGACAGCGTGATGGTCAGTGTGCTTGGTGGCGCCACTGCATGCGTTATGCTAGGTGAAACATTCCGCGTAAAACCCTCCACATGCGCATGCATTAGCATCTCATGATGAGTGCAGCACACTTTTTTACGTACACAGACGGCACACAATCGATGGCTACACTTTTGACCAATAGAGATCTGTGTGCCACTCTGTCTTAAAAATCTGCTTTCGGATTTGAACCACTGCCGATTTCCAAAAAAAGAATTTAAAGCTTATCAGCGCGTCTTGTAAGCTCAGCCTGGCTCGGCTAAGCTTTCTTTGTGTGCGCCTTCATTTAAAACTGATGCCGCATTCTTATCACGCTTGGTGGCGCTAGTGTACGCCGAGTGGTAAGCGCCTGCAATAAGCATTCAGTGTGTTTTCCCCCATACAATCAGACTCCTGCAATCACCCTTAATATAGTTTACCACAATTTTGCTAAGAAACTATAGGCTATACTGTATAAGATTAGTGAATTGCATCGATGAAACCAACCCCTTCTTCCATGATCTCCAGGTTCTGAGCAATTTACCACTGTCAGTATAATCATGCTCAATAGTTCCATTCCTTGAAATAGGAGCAAGTTATTAGAAATGAACTGCGCAACTGCTCACTTTTTCGAGTGCATTCATTGTTTTGCCTGAAGCAGCACGTACGCCATTCCCTCTGTGGCGCATGGCATTCATTTCCATGTCGGGAGTGGATTTCATCATGCGAAATAAATCTCCCGGGAAATGTAACTCATTCGTGCTCATATAATAAACATGTTGGTGCATCTTTAATGCGCGTGTACTTGGAAGGAGCGTCGTTAGAAAGCCTTCAAAATTGCATTCTTCCCCCCCTTTCGCAAACGTCTACTCTGGAGTTCGTAAAATCGTCAAAAGCAAAGCCTATAATTAACGACCCGGATTCCCAACTTGTGTTTTGCGCTCATTCAACGCCATACTCTCTCCTCTCTCTTTTCTTCCCCACTTTCTCTTTTCGTATATACCACTCCTATATATCTAGGTATATTATCATTTTCAGTCTAGTCATTTAATCCAATAGCGAGAGCTGGAGAGAAGTTGGGCTTTTCAAAGAGGAAAAGGTGGTGATCATAGAAAACTACCCCTGCAGGCTGAATTCCTCATCCACTCATTTCTGCTTATTGACATGCCAATAAAGCCATCCATGGAGTCCCTCTTTCTCTCACCGCAATCTCTTTTACCAATTCCGATCATCTGCCATCATATATATTCCTCTCCCAGAACTCCCACCGCTTTGGCCCCTCTATGGCCTGTGCCATGTTACGCTTTAATGATCCACTTTTCAGCCAAACTGCGAACGCTTCAACTCTGGAAAATGGATGAAATATTTACAAAATGGCGAATTGCGATTTAACCCCTTTCAAAAGTGAGGCACTTAATCCCGGTATCTTTAGTAGAATCGAATCCTGCACTATTTATGAAAGGAAGCCGGTAAGTCTTTACTTAAATTAAAGCCTGTTTTCGTAGCTGTTTAGGATTTCGTATCAAATAAAGGGAACCCATGTTTTGATAGTCTAGAAGTATATTGCATACATGCTGCAGACGCGAACTGGATAACGGCAGAGTGGCACCTAATGCACCTTGATTCTTGTGGAAATCCCATTATGGGTTGGAAATATTCGGTTTTCAAGTTCCAGCAACTGAGATGCAGCAAATATTTAATGTTGCTAGCAGCCCCACCTAAAGTCATGGCGGATTTTTATTTGCCGTTCATTTCTTGTTGATGCATGGTTGTGGTTTGTGTACTGTAAATAAGAAAGGTTCTGAACCCGTCTTATGTAATATCTAAATGTATTAAAGCGTAATGCATTACACACATAAGCATGCTTATATGCATTTCTATTGAAGCGTGTTGTGCATAATTAAGTTTTTCAGTAAAAAGTCAAGAAATGAGTACAAAACTTGCATTTTCCTTTCATTTCGTTCGTGTTGATGTATGGTTGTGGGTTGTGCAAGAAAGGTTCTCAACCCATCTTATGTCATATCTAAATGATTAAACCGTAATGCCTATATGCATTTCTAGTGAAACATGTCGTGCATAATTAAATTTGGCAGTAAAAATCAAGAAATGAGCACAAAACTTGCACTTTCATTTCGTTCGTGTTGATGTATGGTTGTGGGTTGTGCAAGAAAGGTTCTGAAACCGTCTTATGTAATATCTAAATGCGTGAAAGCGTAATGCCTAAATGCATTTCTAGTGAAAACATGCATGTTGTGCATAATTAAGTTTTTCAGTAAAAAGTCAAGGAATGAGCGCAAAACTTGCACTTTCTTATCAATTTGGGTTATTTCTTAATTTAATCATCATTTTAAAATGACCTCCAAGGAAATCTGAACTCCCAATTCTAATATTATTTTGTCTAGCTTGAAATGTACATGTATTTACTAAAAATGTACTAAATCTGTGGTGAATCCTCCATCAGTATCCTTCATTCCATCAAATTTTATATTTTTCTTCATCATCCCCAAATGACTTCCCAAGATGAATTCTAATGACCTGATAATCGATTTGTCAGCTTATCATTCGTTCTATTTCCTCAATTTCACTCTATGGATTCCGCTCCATGGAACAACCGTTTGAAATGGGCTTCGTAATTACGTCTTCTAACCTTTCCAAAACTGGAGATCCGCCCCTCTGGTGGAGGACGGTGATTTGTAGAAATGATGCTGCATGCAGTCAGATGACATTTCAAAAATCTTGTCTGATATTATTATTATGAATGTCACTCACATATCGTATAAAGAAGCTTTTCTTGCGTTGTTTCGATCGATGTTGCGCAGTAAATAGACGAAGCTGTAATTTGGAATTGGTGGAGACGCGATGCGGACTTTTGACACAAGAACAATATTTCAAAACTGGAAAAATTGTAGGAGAAATATCTTGCGAGGAGTAGAAAATACACGAAATAAAGACATGGGAACAAGATTAAAGCTGATGCACGACGAAATTTGTGATGGGGAATTTCATTCATTTTCATTTATTTATTTATTTATTTTTTTGCTTAATTCCTGTATAGGGTTAAATCTTGGGTAAACAATTATTTCCACCTTGTGAATCATGCATTAATATATTATTATGCTAGATTAAAAATTTGAATTTTTTTTTCCAAACTTACCTTGCATAATAATATTATTCAACATAATGGCCGTGACTCACGATGCAATTTATATCCAAAAATAAATTGTATGAAATCGCGGGAAATATATTTTTGTTGAAAAAATTCCCTGCTGCTGCAAACATGAAGCAATAAATTTCCGAATATTCTGTATAATCCTCCATCTTTAAAAAGCCTTTTAGCATTTATGTGCACGGGTGTACAACCTCTGACTCGATGCTTGCCCCGAAATAAATTGTTCAGAATATAGGATAATTTTCTTTCCTAGAAATAAAATAATTTTTGTAGCGCAATGGAAATATTTCCCCACATAATATAATAAATATCAAACAAAAATATTTCTTGCAACAAATTTCTGGTTATAAATTTACTCCTGTGTGGCGCATTAATGCACATGCGGACTTATGAATTATTTCCATACTTATTTTTTGGTTAATTAAAGGGAAAATAACACAGAAAATGAACATTCTCTTACTTTTTTTTAAAAAATATATGTATACATTTCCTTAATTACGGCTCGTATTTACTAAATCAGAGAAGCTCGAGTTTTATTTCGATCTCAAAACCGACCAAAAAATCAATTTCAGCATCGAAACAAGGGTGGAAGATTGCGAGTAAATAATTAAATCCATGGCAGATGTACCAAACTACCACTGAAACGGATTTCGGCCATACACCATGCATTCGACTATTTTCTTGGATTAAACTCATTGTAAGTTAATCTACGATTTCTTGATTTCTGTAAGGAGTTTAGTGCAAGCAGTCACTAATCCCATTACTAAGAAATTTTGTACATGTATGTCTTTGGGCACAACAACGAAAGTGTGTAGGCTGAAGGAAAAATGCTAATTGAGTTTTCTCTTACAAGGATCTAGAAAACATGTTTACATACCATGCATAATTAATGCAATCAAGAGAGCGAGAGCTAAAATAAATGCAAACAATAGCGTATTTATTTAAGCTGTAGCAGTGAAACTCGTGGCAAGCATCATAAACTTTATTAGACGAGAATTTTCTGGATGCTTGTGTTTTTTCCTCTAAAAAAAATCAATATCATTACATAAATATTTTTGCACATCGAGGCTGGAGACTTCGAATCCATACTGTATATAAAATATTGAATTCATTTCGAGGCTATATAAATGGAAATGTTAAAAAACATCAACCCCTCTATATATAATCCATCATAAAATGTAAATGAGCGTGCAGTGCATAAATTGCATTCACCCCATGGTTGTTTTCTTGCGTGGGGGACGCTGTAATTTTAATATTTAATATTTACCAACACCCGTTAGTAGTTCCATGTTGCTGGGTTATTTTCAAACCAACGAAACATGGTGCTCATACTTTCAATACGAGACTTTTTCGCTAGCTGTTGGATTCATTGTTACAAGCTAGTGAATTCAATATGGGTTGTCAATGAGTGGCTAAATAGACGTAGCCACTATTTAGCCGTTTGGCTTGACAGTCCCATTTACGAAAAAGCTAGCGCCACCTTCTTTTTTTTAGCTGAAGCTCTGTTACCCTGTATTTATGTGCTCCAAAACATCAAGAAAATGCTAAAAGCAGCATAGATAACAGGGTTCACGCATGCGTAGATTGCCAAGATGACCGCAATTTAGTCCTTCCAGTAAATGACTGCGGATAAACGGCCACTTTAAACTGGATTTTCAATAAGGGTTTTTAGCCTTCGCGCATGCGCAATTTGGACAAAATGGCCGTCATTTGGCCCTCTCGGAAATAACCAAATCCCCCCTTCCTCCCCTAATTAAAAACAAACTAATTTCTTGAGAACTTATTAAAAACAACCTCATTCGCTGCATTTTTTGTTTCATAATTATTCCTTAGTCTGGACAAATAGCAGTTAGCTACACATCCATTACTCAATTTACGTGAAATTGACAAGACAATTGAATGCTGTTGAACGAGGGTTGACCTATTTTTTAATTGAACACTGATCGCGTAAGTGTGAAATCAAATAATTTACGATAATTTGATTTTTTTGTCTTCGGTATCAAGCACAAGTATACATGTATACCTGAACGATTTTTGTAATTTAAATTTCCAAGCAGTTTATATTTATCATCGCCTGGAGCCAACCGCAACGCTCTTTTGCAATTATTTGCGTTTTATGTCTTTGAAAAGCAATTTCGTTGCCTAGATTACATTTGAAAACCAAGAATGAACACATCTATTGTGCTTCCGAGCATTTTTTTTACCACGATGCTATCTCTTTCCATTCCATTTTCAATCGTAATTAATAAAGGTATCGTGCAAGAACACAATATTTTCAAAGATTTCTGGCTTCTTTTTTCACGTGTCTACATTATGTCAGTGTGCGCCATCTTTTATCTAACGTTGGTTTTTATGCCATATCGGAGGCAGAAAGTACATGTATATACGTTTTTCGTGTTTTTTTTCTCTATAAACTCTCATTTCTTCCCTTCTTTTATGGCAATGGCTTGAGCTGGAGAAAAGAGAGATGAGATGAGTTTTAGGCCAAATGTTTCTCCAAAGAGTACGTTGGGAATCCATTGGCTGAATTGCGGGGCAAACAGCGCTTAACAAATGGCATCTGCTCCCAGGAGCATAAAAGCTAAGTTGATGACGATTAAAGACTGCTTTCATCTCCTAGCTTTGATATAGGACTGGCTTTTTAAGGTTTTTTTTCTATCTAAGAAAAAAAATCTTGATCCACTCGTTAAGGATGCATGTTTGTAAGCCATTGAACTGTACGCGAATACATCAACGTCTATCATTGCTGTAGGTGTGATCGAAAAATCATCACAAATGGTCAGCGCATGTTTACGAAACCAGGCTGTAAATCGATCAGTACATTTACTGATCACTTCTGTGAAATGTGTTGAAAACATATGACAAGTTTTCCGTCATCGACCACTGATCAAATCATGAGTTTGTGTTTGTTGTTGATCTCAGGGTATCGCACCCCGTTTAGATGTGACACAAATCAACAGTTTTCGGTTTGAGATAAAGCTGGTGTTATTGTATGGTAAAATAGTGACAATATTGTCATTTAGCCGGACTATGGTAAACTACATACATGCATATGAATATCGTTTTTAATAAATACGATTAACCTGATTGAAGATTTTACTGAGGGTGCATGGCGACTGATGAGTTTAAATTTATTGAAGATTTTAAGTTGTGTCCCTTCTGAAGCGAGGGTGCATGGCGACTGATGAGTTTAAATTTTAGATGGTAGAAAAGAAAAATGGTTCATTATATTTTTTGGTCTGTAACTTTTTGGAGAAATTATACACGCACATTAAAAGACATAAATCATGTGTTAATGACCGATTAAATTGCGTGTATACATAGTTTTGTGCAACTGATGCATCGCAAAAATGCACTATATTTCTGCTCTGCATCTGTGCCCTTCTAATCATAAAAACCAACATTTACATTTAAATGATTAATGACTAATCTTTTCATCTCCTAAAAGTTGAGGCATTCCGTGAACACAATCCTAATCCTATTAGCAGTTTTGTGCGGCAACGAAAATCCGAACCCAAATTCGATTATCACGCTTTGAAAAAAAAAAAAAAAAAAAAAGTAAGCTAATTTGGTGTAAAAACTCTCATGCACTTATTTCGAGGATTTCATATTCACACACTCGATTTACCGCATTCAGGAATACAGAATTATTTGATACGATCAAGAAACCAGTATGGAGATGTGAAAATGTTAGTGTATAGTCAGATAAAAGCAGCGCTGGATCAAAGCTTTACGAATTGTTCTTTAGTAGTCGTGGATTCACTGCAAAATCGACACAACTGGTTTTTATTAAAGCTTATGTTTGAGTACCTCTATTCTATAAAGAGTAATCTGGGTAATAGGTAATTGTGATTTTAATTTCATTTTTAATGTTTTAATTTTGTAAATCTTTGTAAAACATCTGTTTAAGAATTACCGGTAAGTCACATTATATGAAAATAATCGGAATAAATAACTAAATATAATTATTTCCTTTTCGAGTCTTATATTTCAATTTCTTGAATGAAATCGAAATCGACTCGCATCACCTCGTATTTAACATGCGTATATTTTCGTAAAGTTTCGGTTAGAGTACCCCTATTATGCTGTATAATAAATATTTCGTGGTCAATAGCCAACTGCCCACCATTTTAATTTCATTTCGAGTCTCACATTTAAATTTTTCGAACGAAATCCAAATTAATCGGCTCGCTATTACGCAGCACCATATTTAACATTCGTATCTCTTCGTAAAGCTTCTGTTTGAGAACCCCTATTTTAAACAAATAATCGTGGTTAATAATTAGCCAATTGCCTGCAATTTGAATTGCATTTTCGAGTCTCATATTTAAATTTTTAGAATGAAATCGAAATCTACTCACTATTGCGCAGAACCATATTTAACAGTGGTATCTCTTCGTAAAGCTTCTGTTTAGGTACCCCTATTTTTAACAAATATTCGTGGTTAATGATTAGCCAATTGACTGCAATTTTAATTTCATTTAAGGTGGCTAGATTTAAATTTTTGGAATGAAATCCAAATCGACGCCCAATGACTTAAACAGCACCATGCATTTATTTCACAAGCACGAGTCGAAATATGGCGTAAGTCATCTGTTTGAGTACCCCTATTATATAAGAAATATTCGGGGCTAATAGCCAATTGCGTGCAATTTTAATTTCATTTTCAGATTGTATATTTTAATTTTTGGAATGAAATCCAAATCGTCGCACCTATAAACTTCCACAGCACCCTGTAATTCACAAAGTGAATTAGACGTTGGAATAATCTTCCTGACGATAGTTCAGATTTAACTCGAGTTCAGTTTAACAATGATTACTAAGTCGCAAATCATGTAGGAGCTTTCTCCTAAAAATGGGCTTGACCCCCCCCCCTACCATATGGCATTACATTGCTGACTGTAGGGTACTGAGTTGAATTGAAAATTAAATGACCTTGAAGATGACCCTCAAGGTCACGTTTGACATCATCATTGGATAGCGCCAAGGCACATTAATGCACTCTCCCATAAGCAGAATGTTAATATCGTCTATTATTTTGAAGCAAAATCGATAAGAGACAGACTTTTCTTCCACCCTGTATACATGTTATCTTTTCAAAGACTATCATCATTTTTAAAGATAACTTTTACCGTGGATCAGATTCTGTTTAAATGTTTGTAATTAGGCTGTTATCGATCTCTGAAATGGGAAAGCATTAGAATGTGTAATATACCTGTACCGTTATTTGCACGAAGATGTCCTGTTATTGGTTGCATGAATTTGCTTTTACGCAGCACACATTAAGAAATAATTACTATCGTTATACGTTTTTATTAAAAATCAACATTTTAAACGACATGGCGATGCAAAATACAGTATGTATCCTTATTTTGCGAATGTAATGTATATATACAGGGTATGATTTTATCACGCAATGTTAAATTCTGAGCCTTTCGGTTTTGCATTTATAATCTATATATATAAAAATGAAAACGACGCCATTTTCCTTTTCGGGGTTGTATGCGTACGGTGGGCTTCAACTCCGTAGGAACACATGCGTTTGTATACCTACGGTGGGCTTCTACTCTGTGGGAGTAAACAAGGCCATAAATCCAACCCATAAAACTGTCAAACAGGTTTCCCAAATCGCCCAAGGGGACCATAAATCTTTCAAGAATTAGGCAGGTGCGCAAAAGGGATCCATACAACTTTCACGTGCGCATGCGTGGCCGAGGAAGATGGCGCCGATTTTAAAAGCGCAATTTAGTTCAAAATTATAGAGATCGGTTGATTGTTGTCGTATCGCCATTGGTAAAAACACCCCGGGCGAAGCCGGGTACAACCGCTAGTATACTTATAAAACGTGGAAAATTGTGTAAATATCTTCAGTTGAAAATGACTTCATATTTGTACCGCTGGTAAACTTAAAAAAGATTTGATAAAGCAGATGAAAATGAAGCTATTTCTGATGATCTTGGAATGTCATTTTAAGTTTATTGCGTTACTTAAGACTAAAGCGCTATAGTTAGATGAAAACGTTTAACTAGAAAGTTGTGGGCATCGTGAAGTTAGTTTAATGGCTGCATTTGCGACATCCCATTATCAATTTTTACGTTCCAAAAAACATTTTAGTTTTTGCATGTTTCCTAACCTGCAAAGCATAAGTGCAATGCAGGAAAGCTCGTAATAAAATTGTCGGGGGAAGGGCGAATTCAGAGATTTTGCAGTGAAACTGAGTGAATTACAAAATGGCAACATTTCCAATTACATTCATGCAAAGCACATATTATGAAGTCAAGGTCTTGTACTAATTAGTATTTCTGTATTCGTTATTCACTAAGTTTCAAATTTCTAATGCTTAATTTCTGAATTGACTCTGCCACAGAAAATTTACTCCGAGCTTTCCAGCATTGAACTTCTGCTGTGCAGGTTAGGAAACATGCAAGAAACTGAAATGTTTTTTGAACGTGAATATTAATTGATAATTAAGTATCACAAATGCACCCATTAAATTAATTTCACAATGTCTTACCCATATGGAAAATACTATACAAATAATATATAACAAATATACGGACATATACATAACATACTAAACATATATTGGTACAAAATATATCATTTGTGCAATACAGTCGAATCTCGTTAATCTGCACCGAAGCTCCACTTATTTGCATTTTATTTGCATAAACACATTTAAAAACGCTTTCATGTGACCTTAGAATGCTTTATTCAGCATTTTAC
>JAQGBX010000502.1:0-35141 GCA_034698745.1 Megaphyllum sjaelandicum | reverse complement strand
GAGGCCATGGGGGAGAAGTCCTCCGACCATTTACAATTGTTATTTTATAAAAGTACGTGTTCTTTACGCTAAAATTGTCTCAAGAAATTTTGCCATTGCACCAATGTAAAATGGCTGTGGGCGTGGCCGGTGAACTTTCCCCCTTAACACTAAACGTGAGTGTACTCTATTGGAAGGGCCGCTTTTAATATTCGATAATATAGGCACAGGCTTGCCTGGAAGTCCTATGCTTTGAAATTTCTATCAGTTTTATCCAACTAGAGCATCTGATCGCTGACAGCGTGTTTCTCCACGCAATAATTGTTCACACGAAACATCAAACATCATTTCTAGCTTTAGGGGGCGTGGAATCATTTAGCACTTAAAGCAGGATTTTTTCCCCCTACTTTTTCCTCAATTTCCTGCAACTTTCTCTAAATCGTTTCCACCAAACCCGGTTAAAGGATGCTCTTTCTTGCTCAACTCACTGGCTTCTCGTCAGAATGCTTTGGGCCAATTAAGAAGAATTGACTTGTTTTGGTGCTTTGTTAAATCGCAATTACGGAAGTCTCTCACCGAAACGGCGAGGACATTGGAATGAAATGCTGCGGGCAATTGCAAGTGGTTCAATGAGATTTTATCCGAAGAGCCTTTTGCCCTCGCCACTTAATCAGACTTTCCATTCACGATGCTGCGGCCATATCTGATCGAATTTATATCCCGCGACCGACCCTCCAACCACCCCTCTTCCTACACCTCGGGGATGACAGACTTCAAATTTAATTACGCTTCTCGATTTCATAGCGTATTAGCCAGTGCTCCAAGTAGGACAGGCCTTGTCACGGTTAGTTAGATATCAATCAGTTTTCTCCAGAAATGCGATCGTCGTGTTAACCGCATTTGAAAGTTTTGGGCTACCGGAAGTTCCATTTGTAAGGTTTGTTTAGCGAGGCGGAGCTTGAAGATGGATGGCATTCGGCGACGATGGCCACGGTGAAATACAGTTGAGCACATGATGAATGTTAATACACTTTTGGTCATGGACCTAGAAACTTATTCTGCGGAGATGTGATGTTGCAGGTCGATTGAAATGATTTCCTGTTACATGCATGTGTTCTCTTAATCTGCACACCTGTTTCGTATAACTCAAGAATGCTCGATAGAGTACATCATGAATTGGCACGTACGTGATGAGACTGTAAATGTGCACTGATGGCCACGTGACCATTGTTATGTGACAATGACATTCGTAGTATAATCACACCTTGGAGCTATGGGATAATCATAACACTTCCTGTCTATGACAAGTCTTGCGTATCTTGGGTCGCTAACTGAATTACCTGTAGGAACCTTTGGTTTTAGTCACGATTTCTTTGCAAAAAAAAAATTCTACAAAGGAATGTTTAATTTGTTGAAAAACATGACTAACTATAGCTCCAAACATTTTACCTACATGTAATTCCAAATTCTAGTTGTAATTTTTGATGTAATTTAACTTTATCTGCTGTAAATCGTATTGTACTTTAAAAAGATATGATATGTTTACTTGTTTGAGCCAGGTGTTAGGCAATGGGAAGGCTGCTATGTGATGATCAGCACGTGCAACTTGTGCAAATTACTACCCTGTAGTATTTCCGTTATGTATGCCTATAAAAATGTAAGCATGGATTTTAGCAAAAAAAATTGGATTTCGTCTTGAAATTGCATGAAAATGTAATGCATTCCATTCAATTTGGTATCTCATCCATATTGTCGTGAGTCAATAAATATTTATGGCCATCAATATGATAAGCAATATAAAATGAGGAATATGGATATAGATTTTATGGCATCTGGTGTAAGCCATTTTATTTGTAGCTAAAATCTGCAAAATGCGGTTAAGAGCATAAAATTGGACTCCATGGTTCATTGGAAACAAAAATAGCTAAAATGTGTGGGAAGTTGGACAGTCTTTTTGTGTATAGGCTACTTAAAGCTGCCGTCGCCGTTTTAAATTTATGTAATTGGTAAATATTAGAAAATATTGATAAGAGGTTGATACATCAAATGAATCAGACGAGATAATGAAAAGCAATTAACCAAATGTATTAATTGTCCAATTTATGAAAAATACTTTAATCATTACTCTATATCGAAAAAATGCACAAAATTTAATAATTTTTGCTTATATATACATGTAAATAAGCATTAATTGTGTGATGAAAATACACCATGGTATAAGGTAAATTAGTAAATCACGTAAATTATGAGATCGTTCGAGAATTTTACTAAATGGCATTCGTCCAATGAATATGCAATAATATTGTCATGCAGAAGAAACACTAGATGATGTACAAGAATTGTTCAAATATTTATTTTGCTTTTGTGTGTTTCGGGATCTAGGAAAATGTTGGAACGTAAATGAATTTATATTTACATGTACGTCTAAAATGTATCTATTGAATTGTTATATTTATACTATATTGAAATGATATACAAATATGGAAGCTATACGTTATCTGGGCCCTGTAATATTTATTTATACTCTTGCTTTACTAGATAAATAAACAAATAAGATTACTGTAAAATCAGAAAAGTCTTTTTCAACCTCAAAAACCACTTGTTCACTGTAGTTCTGTTTTATTAGTGCATTTATAGTTTTCTCTATAAATGTTTTCATGAAAGGAACGAAAATTCTGAACAATTTAATGAAACATTTTATGTCAAATGTCAAATGACTCAGCATTTTTGCATTTCCATGTGATATCTACTTTTATTTTTGTAAGTCTGATTTTTTAGGCTTGTGACATTTCAAAGCAATTTTAAAACATCTCCTTATTCAGTCAGTTGTTGAAATATAGTACTATCTTTTTAAGTGTACATATAAGCCGAATTCTTTAAAATTTTGTCCATTTAGTATGTTTATTACGTTCTCTAAAAAACGTGGATTATTTGATTAAATTTGATATGATAATCTAGGCGTGATTTTGCATAGCAAATCTTTACATATTTCATTAATGTATCTTGTCAAACATATTATTACGTTGTAATTTCATGAGATTCTCAAACATTCCTGTTGCCATTTGTTTTTCATCATGTCTAAAATGAAACATCATTTAATTATAAGATACCATCGAAGATCATTACTTGTCTAATAGCTACAGTATAGATTAAGGTCTCATTTTTTCTATTAGTGCTGTTTTTTTTTTCTTTAGGACCTTATGGGAATTTTCGCTTGGGTGTTCGCTCGTATGACGAACTCTTTTGCAGGCACTACGCGCTGCAGTGGCCTAATAATGTCATCACATGTAATGACCCAACAAATGTTGCATCATTACACTTTCATACCGTACACTATCAATGAAATTTCACCTCCCTACAAAAGGTGATGACATTATTACTGAACGTGTAGGATCTGCATTATGATATAAACACGTAATTCCAAATTTCCAATCATTCGAAACTCATGGTCACATAGGATCTTTCGATGAGAATTTTTTTTTGCGGTAAAATAAGCAATATTTTCGGAATTTCGGTTGGTGTGGAGACCCATATTATGTAACTATTTATATAATTGGTTAAATTCTTCATGATTTCCTCATGTTTTTTGGGGGGTACTATTGCGTACAGTTTTCAGCTGCTTTTATCCCTGGTACGGTTGGGTATATCTTCATTACCACGAGGTGTTTCTATTAAATTTCGACGACATTTCATAAGAGGCCCTAGCAAATAAAGTACTAATTGTTTGAAAGACTGCATAAAAACTTCCTGTGCCACGGCTTCCGTATTATTTGGAATACTACTTCATTATTTCAAAAAATAGTTCATAGGACAATGCAGTGCGAAGGTATACATTTTTAGATTATCCTATTGAAATCTACATGTATAAGATTTCATATTTACAAATTTGGCCTTATATGCATTACCTTTGCATGCTGCAGTGGATTTTTTGCCCCCATATTTGCCAAAGTAGTTTGTGTATACATACAGTATCATGAAATTCTATACAGATACTGCTTGATTCTCTCTGCTTTGTTTAATGATTTTAATGAAGGAGGCTTCTACATTTTAATAGCGTTCAGTCCATGAGAGATATAATTCTATTTGTGGATCAACTTAATTTTATTATTGACTTGGAAGTATTCAGGGTTTGAACGAAATTTACGTATAATTTTTTCTATGATTCAACTACTGTCTTTCTCATAAATTATCTTCACTTTCTGATCTAACCGAAATTCGTTAGAACAATATTTATTGATGATGGCGCTATATTAAATCGTTTTATGTACCGACTTAACTCTGCCAATAGGGGATTGGACTCTCTTTAATATTCTTTAACAAAACATTGTTATGAGAACAAGTACTTATCCTTTTATAAACAACTTCTTGCACTATATTTTTTCCGTTTTGATATGTCCTGGGAGTTGCCTTAATGCCAGAGTACAGTTAATGGAACAAGGTGTAAGTGGCTTAATTAAGAACCGGTGATAAAAACAACTGATTGTAATTAATTATTCTGTAGTCTTTGGGAACAAAATCTAGACCTAAATGAAAAAAAACTTAGACCTTCTCATTTATTCTGACAATAAACTTGGTAAGCAAAAAGTAGGCTCAGGTCGAAAGTAGTGCGCAATGATTGTTCAAGGATTGTTTACGAAGAGCTATTTATGGAGTATAGCACTTGTTGTCATGCTTTAACAATCTATTGGCCTATAATTTATTTTAATTCAATCAAAAGATTCGCAAATTATTATTTTTAAAATAGAATGCAAATGTTTAGTAGCTAAATGTAACTTGTTGAGACTATTCGTGTCTGCATTATATTATTCTAGGGATATTTTCCATAATAGATTATTATTATATTGGGTGGTAAAATATAGTTATTCAATGAATATTTTAACCAAAGTATAATTATTCAATGAATTTGAATGGTAGGTGGTACACGTGTACGATATTCTTAATTTCTCATAATATTCCAGATGTGATAAGCGGATAGGAGTTTATGTAATATGCTTTCTGGGCTGTGGTATTTATCAGATCTTTGACAAAATACTCCAGCATGCACTGTAGTTTAAACTGTTTAAGATACATGTACTGCATGCTGTGCATATACAAGTAACTTTACGTACACAAACTTTGCGCAATATTTACGCTAAATGCAACTTATGCATTGTAAATATTTGTATAGTTTCCTTACAAAAAAATTATTTGTACTGACGTATTCATCCATTTCCTGGTCTTTTCCTAGAATTTTGTTAAAAAGACAAGTTTATTCGTCAAACTTTTTCGAATGAAGGAAAGAATGTTTTAACTATGAAAGTGTTCGAAGAAGCATTGAACCCACCATATTCAAGACCGAAGCAAAATCCATTGCATTGTCCTTGGATATCCGATGGCACTCCTGCTGAATTTAAATTAGAAATCTTGGCCAAGAAAATGATACTTTTATTGTTCACATGACACGATCTATGACTGTGAGTTATTACCAGGCAATGAATCCAATTTCTTTTTCGAAATGAAGCATTTGACGTCATCTTTAGTATAAGTTTTTGCACTCCTACCTAATGCAAGGTTCGTAAGAATTGGTCACCTCAAACGATATTTGCCCTATTATTTTTGAAACTATCAGGATGTCATTGTTTTTTTTTTAAATAATCCCTCGCTGGAATGGTAATGTATATAGTTCTGTCAAATTCGTTTTAAAATCTTAAAACACGTTGCACACCTGTTAAGAATACAGTGTATTGCTGTACGTTCAATAGCATATGTCAACTCCGCTGCATAAAAATTATAGCAAATGAAGTTCAATGTTGCTTGCATGCAGGTTAAATTAAAGGTGCAATGTGCACAGCGTGTTAATAATCTTGTACTGACACGGAACATGCATTTCGGGAGCGGGTCACACATTTACTACTCAAGAATTTTCATGTACTTCTCGGCATGCCAAATCTTCAGATATTGAATACATATATTTCTCTTCAATGTTTTCAAACAAGTCTTAAAAGTTGAAGGAAATAAAACATGTTTCAGTTATGTTGATTACAGTTCCAACAAATCAAAAAATAACATCACACTTTTGCTGAAGCAGAAAAGCTAAAGTTGAAGTTTTTGTTATCATATTAAGAAATATCTGATTATAAGCGACATTCATAATTCTTATCAACAACAATATGTAAAAAAAGAGTTAGTTCTATAGTTTTATGAGCTGATTTTTTGTGGTCTTGACTCGTCTGCTTAGGAAAAAGGGGCGATGGGTCAATGCTTTGTGTGTCAGTCTATCAATGGCAGATTATGCGACTTGCAGTAAGTCTTGGAAAAGGTCATTAAGGCTACAAGTTATGGCATCGACCAAACATCGTGCAGTATATACAGCCTGAATAATATATTGATTGACTGCCGTATAATTGCTAATTATCTGGATCTAGAACAGCGATGCATTGACATCTAATGCGCTTTTCCGGTTATGATCTGTGGCCTCAATCTTTGTTTATTGCCGGCCAATGTGACAAGCTGCCAACTATGATATTGACTTATAATTCTGAGAGCCAACTTATGACAGGATTTGCCGAAACTTATTAGCAAGATTTGTTTCATGGCTCGCATGAACGGAATTCATCATCCGCAAATACTGTTTTATATACACCATAAATACTATACTATGAATATTAAGAAATTGATTTTTTAAGTATATTTCGTTGTACTGTATTTCATTCTTTTCCTGTTCGTGAGTATTAACAACCAATCACCAAAAGTGCAGTCAATATGCAAATCTGTCATAAAGTTCTGTTAGGTATATAAATGAAAACAATCTGAGAAAACGTACTTCATTTTATAGACAACAGATTTCAGATTATAGCCTACAGTATGGATGCAAATGCAATGCTCATGATTGAAATTGTAGAAAAATAAAACGAAATACAGTAAGACCTGTTAAGAGTGACCACCAAAAAAAATGCAATATTAGTCACTGTACACAGGTGGTCATTATACAAAGAATGCCTGAATAAAATTAAAATAATAAACATGTATCACTGCACTTATACATATAGACTTTAATACACGTAGTAAAAAACCACAAAACCAAAAAAGTACAGAAACATCATGTCCAAGGTTTAAAGCAGATGTAAAGTGACATCTGTCATCTAGTCACTTTTTAAGGTACATTGGCAATGTAAAAAAATTGCAAAAAACAACAACACACACTGGTCACTGTACCGAACAGACAGGTGGTCACTGGTCACTATATATAGAAATTTTATGAAGGAAATGTACACTAAAAAGTGATCAACATAAACAGGTGGTCACCATTCAAAGGTGGTCACTTTTCTAGGTATTACTTTAACTTTTTTATTCTAACATTTTCACGTCAATATCACACGCAGTGTTCATGATAGCATGCATGCATAACTTTAAAAATTGCCCATTAAAGTGTTTCATTTACATAGGGTGCAACCCGTAGATAATTTAAAATTATTTTGAAAACAAGCTCATTTCGAAATCTATTTTATATTTTTTTATGTCCGTTCATGTTTTTCCGAGAATTTAGGTCAAAATGGTGTACAGTGTACGTTATTGTGGAAGTTTGAAAACCTGACATTATTAGCAGTTTGCAAATCTTGACCCAGGCCGTAAATTGTGTATTCCAAAGATGAATGACTCGGAAGTGTTCATAAAGTAGCGTAACTTCATTGTTTAATAACACGGTGTTGCCCCTCTTGAATATTTAATATATCTTCTCTGAGACTCTCGGGAATCTGGTAGTGAGATATTGTGGAAGAGCGATTCTTTTCTGGTTTACGCCGTATGTATACTGATGAGGAAGACAGAATCCAATAAGACTTCCTGTTACATTCTCCAAAGAATGCACATTCTGTTTGCGACAACATTCCTTTAAAGAGCGTGACCGACTTTTTCACCGTCATTATGGGCTCGGATGATATCCCTTTCTCGGAAACTCAAAACGCCCTCCACCCCTTGCTGGGATTTCAGCGTTCCTTAAAAGCTAACTTGAAATTAATGTTTGTGGTCCCTCAGATTCCATTAGTAAATTTCTAATAGAGCATGAGGACAACCTAATGCAGCCCACTTTTCATTCCTCCACTTGGGTATATGGAGACCTCCTAGATGAGAAATTGTGTTAAAAGGATGAAGTGTCGTGTTCGTGGAATGATTGCTTTATGAATATTAGCATATCGTGTAGGATATAGCACACTTGAGAATTCTTTAGCTGCGTGTATATCAAGGAAATGCGTCAAGTCTGAGATAGGTAAACTTAATGCACTTTAAAGCATCATCATGCGTCAATTTCAAATTCCTTGATGAGGGTTCTGGTCCGTAAGCATTTTTAGTTTTCTGTAAACTTGTGATGTACATGCAAGATTGACCTCAGTTCCTAATGCAAAGTGATTTCCTATATTCATTTCTAGTAAACTTATAAATACAGTACTAACTTTTTAAACTAATGCAAGTGTCCGAGTGGCTAGCGTGTTTGCCCATGCACTGAATGAAAGGACATTCCTTTAATGTAATATTCAAGTTATTTTTTTTTCATTTTTAACTTTTACTGATCGCCTTCAAAATATCAGCGTAGATATGGGCGAGCTGAACTGTCTAGTCGAGTCTATCGAGTTTTGTTTAAACTTTATTTTTCGAGTTTCACTGACTCGGAAATACTTGTATTTACTCTACTGTTAATTCGCTATTGACAAGCTCGAGACTATTGTTGCTCTAGTCGAATTAGAATTTTAAAATTTGAAATTTCGAGCTTCACGGCTCAAAAATAGTTCAAATTTCAAGTCCAAAAAACCCATTTTGATCAGCTCAACGGAAGTTAAACTCGTTTACCTCTGCTTCAAATTAACTTTTATGAATATATTAAACAGTCTATTATGTATTCACACTTTCAGTCGTTTGAAGTCAGTTGAAATTACTTTCTTTAAGTACAGTAAAACCTGGAAAAGTGACCACCTGTTTATTTTGACCACTTTTTAGTGTTTTGTAATTTTTGAGCCGTAACACCTAGGACAAAATATCAAGTTAGGAAAACGAAAAGCATGGCTTGCTAGTATGTATTTAACTGGATGTTTTTATCAGCAATTATTTGTAGTTGTTACAATGTTTTTAAAATAGGGGCAAACACAGTTAGCTGCGCTGCAATACAATGGTGCACTGCAGAGCATGTAGGTAGCTTACTGCATTGCAGCTAACAAGTCGTTTTTTACCCCTATTTTTAAAACATTGTAACAACTTCAAATAAATGCCAATAAAAACGAAACCAAATGAATACATACACGCAAGCCATGCTCTTTTGTTTCCCTAATTTGATTTTTTGTCCTAGGTGTTACGGTTTGAAAATTATACTTTTAATTTCGTTGAAAAAATTGTCTTAGGTAAATGTTAATACCATCAATGGATAGAGCACCCATGACATCCTATCTTACAACACAAATAGAATTTTAACATCTCTAACGGTTAAGAAAAAATTTTTGGTGCCACTGACTTCTGGTTTTTTTTTTTCTTGGAAATTGAATGAAAAAAAAAATGAAATTGGTCTACCCTGTATACTGTATGTAATGCAAATGGACATGATGATTCTTTACTCTTTTGGTTTTGTGGTTTTTACTACATATATTACAGTCTACATGTGCTTGTATAAGTACAGTGGAACATGTACACTCATTATTTTAATTTAATTCATGCTTTCTTTGTATAGTGACCAACATAGCATTTTTTTAATGGTCACTCTTAACAGGTTTTACTGTATGTATATTAATACAAACAGTAATTGTATAAATATAAATACATGTATAGTCAAATGAGAGGACTCGAAAATGAGAGGCTGCAACTTTTTGACAAGAGAACCAAACAGAGGTGAATTTCACATTGCAGCTAAAGATTAAAAAAACTACCGTAATTTTCCCAGCTTTTCATACCCACCTTTTTAAGCAAGGCTTAGGATGCCATGCATGATTTTTAGATGTTTTGTCAAAGTACTTTCCGACATGCTCCTCGAGACTGACAACCAGATTGTGAAATCCTCCTCTTTACCAATTTCCGTGAAGATTTTCATTTTTTTCATTGCAACCCTGACATTTACGGTATTCTTATATCAGTGCCAAGGGACAGCTGATGCGGTGCTCAGATTAGGAAACGGCCCATTTGCAGCCGAGATTGAGGCGTTTCAGAGCAATAAAGCTCTTCTCGTTGCACGTGCAAATTGATCTATTCGCAAAAAAAACGTTGTGCTCAACTTTTACTTTTGCGCTTCAGGCATTTATCGCGCCAAGATAAAAACTTTTATTTTTTTGATGGTGGAATAGATGGAAGGTGTGTTAGGCTGGTTAGTTGCTTGCAGTGATATTGCTGAATGGTAGCTTAGTATCGACAAACTGTAATGTCATCAGTGCTGATAAGCACTGATGGCATTACAGTTATGAAAAGAGATCTAGTTCTGTCGTATGATCCTTGTTTACTGCCAACTTTATCTGCTCTAATTTTTAAAGACAAATGTGTTCAGTTTTGTGGAAGTTATCCACTCAACCGACTGTCGCCATGGGCGCATACATATTTACTATAAAACTGGTCAGTAAGGGTGCGAGCACAAAGAATGCTTACTTTTGACGTGCTTCTTTCAGCTTCTTGTTTCCAGCTTTGAGGCGCACAATGAACGCTGATATCAGCGTGATCATCAGTGTGCTTGGTGGCGCCATTGCATGCGTTGTGCTAGGTGAAACATTACACGTAAAACCTTGCACATACGCATTAGCATCTCATGATAAGCGCAGGACACGTTTTTAGGGTACATAGGCGGCATAAATGTGCATGGATATACTTTTGACCAATAGTGATCTGTGTGCCACTCAGTGTCTTAAAATCTGCTTTCGGATTTAAGTTCAGCCTGGCTAGTTTAATCTTTCTTTGTGTGCGACCTCATTTAAAGAGCATGCCGCGTTCTTATCCCGCTTGGTGGCGCTAGCGTACGCCGAGTGGTAAGCGCCTGCAATAAGCATTCTTTGTGCTCGATCGCGCCCTAAAACTGGGTTTTGGCTCGGAAGCACATGATTACATTACAGATTCAGACTAAAAATTCTTATGAAATCCTTTTGGAAATAGCTATTGTCCCGAAAAACATGTGCTTATAGTTTGTAATGATCCGCATATATTTACTTTTTTAGGTATCAAAAGTTTAGTTTTATTATTTAGTCGGTGGCATTATTAAGAATTAATTTAATAGGCAATATTATGAAAAGCTACGGTACTTTTGCTTCCACTGTTTTTATATAAAATTTCATTACTGACGAATTCCAAAGGGTATCACCGTTCGGTGTCCCATAGGCTTTTACGATCTTTTGACCGGCTTGCTCATTTTTAAATGTTTTCAACAAACTGTACAAGCTTTTGAACTCTTAATGCTGTCCTCAAAGAGTGGCAGAAGCATTAAGTTAAATCTCTAAACTGTTTTTTTAAAAAATACCAAATCTAAAAGTTGCGTTCCTCTGGGACACCTCAGAGAAAAATCACACTTTCAAGACCAGAAATTCTTCTCTTGCTCTTTAAAAAAAATCATCCATCATATCTGTTAACTGTTCCCTGTCGAATTCTCGAAGACAACCATAGCAGACAACGATGCGGATTATTTCATTAGGGCGAATCATCGTCATGATGGATTAGTTTCTGGGTGATGCATGGCGGCTTCAAATAGGAAAGTGCATTTCCATTAGCCAGCTTTCGTTAACGGGAGACTGTTTTGTTATTCAAAATAGTACTTTGGGCAGGAATTATGGTTTTCAACAATACTAGATTCCTTTCGAAAAACTTAACATCTTTACTTCGGTCTATGCTGAGAGCTACTCGACATGTACATGCACGTATATGAAAAAAAAGAAAAGAAAACAGTTTCCGGCATTGAAACAATGAACGCAAATTGTTGCTGTCATTAAGTATATATAGCAGAAAATCTTCAGATAGAACACGACTAAAGACTTAAAATAAAACG
Source organism: Megaphyllum sjaelandicum (assembly GCA_034698745.1). NCBI lineage: Eukaryota > Metazoa > Arthropoda > Diplopoda > Julida > Julidae > Megaphyllum > Megaphyllum sjaelandicum. The sequence continues at coordinate 23,188 of JAQGBX010000502.1, read as the reverse complement.
TATTTAAGTGCAGTGAACTCTTAAATGAGATAAAAATTGCATGTTCCTCAAAAGATGCACTGAGTCGACTAAGCGTATAATTACTAAGTCATGTAATTCTGTAAGTCTGTACAGATATTAGATTTTGGTTCTATTCTGTATGCCATACTTTGCGAGGGATAGTTTTAAGCATGGTATCATCGAAAAACTAATGACGTCTTGCAAAAATATGTATGTCTAGAAAATATTAAACAAGGTCACATTTTTTCGAATATATTAAACTCATGCGTTATCAAAAAGTTATTCTCCAGGGCTTTAATTATTGGAAATAGATCATTTCCTTAATCAATTGAGAATTATGGAAAAGGAATGAAAAGTGTTTAACATGACTAATTGAAAAGTATTTCAGATTTCATTTCACCCAAATTACGAGCACGTGATCGATTTAAGGCGATATTGTTTTATTTTTAATGAATTTTAAATAAACAAGTAAACAACATTGATTACTACATTTATTATGGATCGAAGTTAGTTTTTTAAATGGAAGTCAGAATAAACCCGCAACGTTATAATTTCTGACTAAGCTATATACGTACATAATTGTTTTAGCAAAGTTTAAAACTACAAAATTGAAATTTCCATTCATTTTTGTAGAATAAGATCTAAAACGGAAAAGAATCGAACATCGCATTTTTCATAGATTATTTTGGATTCTTTCCATATTTTTGTTTGTGAAAAATAAAATAAAAAAATTGTTTTAAAAGAAAAGAAAAAAGACTGGGAGAATAGATATCTTGCAGTCATTTATAAGACGGGCACTCATAAATTGGCAGTAGTGAAGTCACGTGTGCATAATCGACAAACTATAATTGGTTTAAATGCGAATTTTTTTCACTTTGGGACAGTTCACCAACATGGCGGACTTTGGCATCGCATCGGAGCGCAGCCTCCAAACAGACAACGGCTTAAGTCTTATGTTGGGTACACACTAGCCACTAAACCAAAACTAAAAACAGCAAACCCCAAAACTTTCAATGTGAAGTAGTTTTTAACAAAAATTATTACAAATTAGATTTGCAAAACCTGAGGGTACACACTGCAACAAACCTTATTGACCAAACTCAGTAGACGACAGTGGATACAGACTTCAAAACACGATAGATACGTTAATTATGCATGCTGACGTTATGCCTCGATATCGTGCAGACGAAGCGTTGATAGCATGCAGCGCCACCGCCAAAAGTTTGGCTTATTTCCTTTTCATCTCATTGACACTGCCACGGGAACGCCAAACTTAGTTCGCAAACTTGATTTTCTAGTTTTTAGTTGGTCAAAACCAGTTTCCTACGCCATTTTTTTCGTTGCCACAATCCAAAAAAGTTTCAAGTTTGGAGTTTTTAGTTTTGGCTCGGTGTCTAAGCGTGTACCCTACTTTAGTTTAATCTTTAAACTGCGCGCATTGAAGAAGTGCAAACTCTTGCCGTTTTTTGCCTCGATCTTCCGCATAAATATCGGATTTTTTTATCGAGGCACTTGTCTCCGCCGTAATCCGGCATTACTAAATGGTTGTCGCATGAATGCTTAATAGAACTAATGCATGGGCTGGCGTTGCGCGGAGGCATATTCTGGCATTATTTATGGCTTGGTATTACCGAAAATATTAAATCTGTTATGAAATATGTTCCCGAACGTGGCGTGCAATAATGCATGAGACTGCGCGTCCCGGGAGGGCAGCGATTGCGAAAAGTCACATCTTTATTTGGGGTATATAATTTAAATTTCCATTAGGCGAACGAGGACCTTTTCTGAAAGAAGGATGGAAATGTGTCCCGATAATTCCCTAGCTATTCAAAACCCTGGATCAGGATGGAAACATCTAGCCACATGCACGCAGCCTCAAGGTGCAATATTGTATCGACTGTATGAAACTCCACTTAAAAATCAGAAGAAATGCTGTGCTTTTTTTTCCAGCTGTCTAGACAGACATTTGGTTAGTCTATACTGCTGGCGTAATCCAGTGAGCACATTTAAATCAACGGATATTATACGAAGCAATTTTTTCCGCCATTTTGTCGCGGTTTCATTAGCATCGCAGGTTTAATGTCGTTTTTGCTCGTTTGGTCGTTTTCTGCCGAATCGTGCTTCGAGTGCTAACTGTGTTATTGTTTGCTTTTGTCACCAGCTCAGTCCAACTGCATTTTCCCCATAAAAATGAAGGTTCAGAAACTGCGCTTGTGTAACTGCATGCGTCCCTTTCATGGGGATTACATTTTTGGTGGATTTAATGAAGCATTGCTGCATTTTCGTGCACTTTTATTGCAACTTTAATGCTAAAGTGTATTTTAATCCGCGATGCACTTACGTGTAACTGATGCGAACTTAAGTATGGGCAGTGCTTGCAATACATGTATATGTTCATTCAGGAAATCTGAAGAATTGCATTGTTCTAGCTGCAAGACCTCCTCCAACCAAGATGGTCGGACACTTAGCGTGTAAAATTGCAAATAATAGCCGTACTCAGGAAATGACGTAACTAGACGTACATGTAGATGCAAAACATAAATGTAAATGTAGATAAAGTTCCGTTTGGTGGCTCATGCGCACTATGCATGTCTTGCTCTAAAGGTATTTAATAAATACTGTTTATACATATCATATGTTAATTAGGCCTACATGTATATTTACATGTAATATACAATGTAACATCAAAATACATGTAATAAGGTATGTAAGGCATGTATTTATATGTCGCATGTATATATTTTAGTTGTAGCAAACGTGTTTTTTACATGTAGCCTACATTTGTTTTCCAAATTTTTCCCAACTATTTCACGTGTAAAAACCATGTTTGCCACATGTAAAATGGATTTTTATACAAGTGTTAACATCTGATATGTTTATAATTTATTTGTTACATTCGATGATTGTGCCTCTGGCTAGCACCTGACAACGTATTTTTATTTGTTAACTCAGTACCATGGCGATCTGGGAAATGTTGCATGACCAATCAATGTATGGATGTTACCGTTTTACCGTGCTTTTCGAATGATGCTTAATATCATTTAAGACTTGAAATTTCGCGATTTTATGTCCCGTTATCTTGTTGCATAACGAATAGGAAGCTTAGTGTCAAACGTTTCTCCATATTTAGTCAATGCGAAGCGAGTCATTTTGACAAATGAATTAAATGATTGCGAAAGCCATAAATACAAAAGAGTATTTCTGAAGCCGACTTTTATTGTTGCAAAAATATAAATACACAGTTGGGATAATTTAGGTATTATAAAAATGGATTTTATGCTGACGATATTTCTTTCAAAGGATTTGGCATTCCTAATCTGATTTTAAGCCCCCCTCATTCTTATTGATGGCCACTTAGGCTTCAAGTCTTATAAAAATTTTGTGGTTCTTAAATTTCAAATAAATTTATTAAGGCGCATATGCCATTTGTGTCATGATGCTTTTATTGGAAAATAAATTGTAGAGAATTTACCGTTATATGATAAACAAAAATCTATTAAAATGCAAATTTGTATGATACGTGTACGCAATACTGAGCGTATATTGCCACATATATATGCATCAAACAAAAGTCAAACTGTGAGGGTGTCTTGTGTTATAGTCATTACAATAAATTTCCACTCAAATAATTTTATTGTTGTAAAAATTTGCTTAAATATTTAAAATATGATTACAATAAATTGCTTTGCTTATAATATTACCTTATAAAATACATGTATAATTTTAGCTACTTCCTTAATGTTTTTCAGTCTACAGAATTCTGTAAATAACAAATTAATCTAAATCAATCCTAATAGTAATTTGCATGGAGCATTGGCTGGATTAATTGGGTTTTTTTTCGTTTTTTTCAAATATATTCTGTATATTTGACGTGAAACAATTAACTTTGAAGATATTAGATTTCTTTTTCAATATGACAAGATGCACCGAAAGTTTGTGGACACATTATGTATAAATATTTTAACGTTGTTGCATGGCTTATACTGAAAACGTGGTACGTCGCAGTTAAAAAACAAAACAAAAAAAACAACGCTTTGTTTTAGATACTTTCTAAATAAGTTTTTGTTTGGAGATTACTTCAGGTTTTCTCACAAGATTAATTGTTGAATAAAAGCACGTGGAAAAAATCTCCTCGATTCACCGTGATGATGTAAAAAATGTGCCAAAAACCCTCAATTAAGTACTTTTTGTATTTTGCCTGGGATGTTATTAATATGTTGGGAGATATTCTTGTCTAAATTTGTTTGCTCATTTATGAGCAACTAATCCCCACTTTAAACTGTGAAGCACGAAATAGGGCTTAACGCTTAAAAATCTTTCAAGTGGTGGGCGTCATGGGGAACATATTCAGCTGGTTTGTTACTGGTTCATTAAAAAAATACGCATTCATTAGTTCTTCACAAGAATTTAAAATGATCGTAGCACAAGTTGAAAAAACTTTGTTTAACAGTATATCCAGATTGTCATCATTTGATGTAGAAAAAAAATTAATCGGTCCATGTTTATTATGTACGTACACAACATCCAATGGGTCGTTTCCTGGAAAACTAAATTTTATTTAATATTTGCTTCTTAATGATGCATGGTGGTGAGCCATGCTTGTACAGTATGTATAGAGCATATTTAAACTTTTGAAGCAAGTTTTTTTATTGGAAATCATGTTTGTGCAATGAAGCTTTCAACTTATAGCGTGATTCGTGCTTAACTGAACAATGAGTTTTAAAGTATGAAATGATTGGGCTAAATCTCAGTAGATATGTACTGTAAATGTATGCTGTTTTTTGCATTTAATTTTATTACGAAACCCTTTCTAGTTTAGTGAAAGAATCGTTCGCTTTAATTTACTCATAAATGATCAACACGGGACGTTTGTTTTCTGTGCTACTGTATAAACCTGTTTATTGCTAATATAAATGGAAATGATATGCAAATTGTCTACCCTTCTAAAATTATATTGTTTCGGAATGAGCAATGCTTTTTGCCACTTCGTATTTGGCATGTTTATGTAAATTTAATTTGGAGAACGCCATCGGAATTTTATTAAATAACATTTTAATGAAATATATACCGGTATATTTTCATTGGGAAACTGTATAATACTGCGGAGAATATGCAAAATTAAAAGGAAATTTCGAGCAGAAAGGGAAAACAGGATTAAAAATACATGTACACTGTATGTATCCCTAATGAAAACTACCATTAAAGAGTCACGTGAATGCGATGGGTATTCATGGAAGTCAATGCATTTATAAATTTAAATACAAAAGAATTTACTTAGGATACTCGGGAAGAATGTTGCGAATGGCACTTTTGGCACCTTTTGTTGTCCGTCTCAGCAAAGTTAGGAACATTTTCTACAATGAAGGCCTGTGATAAAACAATCCAAATAAATGCATTACTTGTACACACGAGACTCCACGACTGATAAAAGTATCATTCCTTATGCATTTGTTTGAGCACCCCTATCGTGACTGCATATTATGGAAGCATGTGTCAGATTTCATGGCAAACATTTTAATGAATCTTTTATACATGTATAAAAATGTTGTTTGTTTGATAATTTTTAACGTTGGCCTTATTTCTGCTACACGAGGCTAAACACCAACGCCAGGGGATGTGCCAGCGTCACCTACCTGGGAATTTTGCCTACGAGGGGGGACTTCCACCCCCACAAGAGGGTTCTTTAACGTGCAGAGATCAAACGGGATCTACACGGGACCTCGGTTTAAACTCTCATCCGAAAGAGTCCCCACTTAGAGAATTTTGCACATCCTCAAAATTCTCACCGACCTCGACCCGGTGTAACAATGTGTAGCATACTTAATGTATCGAAACATCAAAATTTGCAAGAAATTGATTTGTCCATGAAATTATATACTTAAAACATATTGAAAATATGCTAAATGGAAAAGTTTATTACATTTGTTTTAACATGTTTTTGCTTGGCACTGTAAGCTAATGCCGGGATATTTGGGTATGATGATTCCAGCAACTTTTCAACAATCCCTTCGAAACTCAAAATGGGTGACCTTTAACGGTAAATTGAACAGCCATCAAAGAAGGTGACAGGGAGCCAAAAATATCCAGTGGTGCATTAACAGATCAATGGCATACCTGCATGTCATATTTGAGAAAAAGTTTTATAAAGCAGGTAATCCCTGAAGAAGAACGTGCAATGATTGGTCTGTTGCTGTCGATGTCAACTTTCATGGGAGCTAGGGCGTTGTGTATCGCAATTGATCGCTGAAGAGGAAATCAGTTGGAGTTTATGGCAGGCTGATACGAGGGAATCGTTTTTTCGGCTAAGCTGGCCCGATTTCAATATACGTTTATTGACTCGTTATATGGATTTTTTTAGTCTTTCAGTCCTTTTAGAGAGCTTAACTTTAATGTGCTGCATTTGATATGTTCTGGGAAACTTACTTTCTACTCCCACGTTTTAGCGCTTCTGTTTGCTGCACATTTTCTGCCTGTCTCATTTATTTCAGTTTTGAAATATCTCACTCATATACTTTATATAAATCCTGCTCTTTGGGAGCATTCTTCTCCTCGTCGTGAAAGTCTTGCCCAATCATAACAAACACTTCTTAAGGTGACGTTTCCTCCAAAGCTCATCTCACATCCATTACAGCAATATTTTGAGCTATTGCAATTCATTGTTTGAGGTGATATTCGTTCCATGGCATTTCCGCATACATCGCAAATCCATGGAAGCGCCTAATGTATAGCCTCTGGTGGCTGTCTCTTGGCATAATCTCAAAAATCCAGAAAATCTCTAGTGATTTCAACGGAACAAGGCTGGAGTTTAAGATTGAAAAAAAAATGGCCATTGACAGTCAGCCCTTTGCCTACAATCTGATGGCAATTCTTGAACTGCCATAAATGTTGGCTTGTTACATTTGATGGAAGAAGTGCATGTAATATAAGAAAAAAATTGAACAGCATTTCTAGATCTATAATGTAAAAATATATCATACATGGATGTTGAATTGTAGTTTAAGATATACAGAGTGAAGCATAATTCCGTCACCACCCAATTTTTTTTCTTTACCGTTAGAGATGTGGAAATTCTGTTTGTGTCGTTAGAGAGGTTGTCATGAGTGATCTATCCATTGATAGTATTAACTTTTACCTAACACCATTTTTTCAACAAAATTGAAAGTAAAATTTTTCAACCGTAACACCTAGAACAAAATATCAAATTAGGAAAACGAAGAGCATGGCTTGCTTGTATGTATTAAACTGGTTTAGTTTTATTGGCAATTATTTTAAGTACTTACAATGTTTTGAAAATATATAGGGATAAAAAATCAATTGTTAGCTGCGTTGCAGCAAAAAGCTGTACTGCAGTAAGCTACCTACCTGTACATGTACTGCGCTGCACCGCAGCTAACAATTGTATGTTTGCCTTTATTTTGAAAACATTGTAACAACTTCAAATAATTGCCAATAAAAACGAAACCAGTTGAAAACATACAAGCAAACCATGCTCTTCGTTTTCCTAATTTGATATTTTGTTCTAGGTGTTACGGTTCAAAAATTATGCTATAACTTTTTTTGAACAAATGGTGTTAGGTAAAATTTAATACTATCGATGGATAGAGCACCAATGACAACCTGTCTAACGACACAAATAGAATTTTCACATCTCTAATGGTTAGGAAAAAAATTGGGTGGTGACGGAATTACAGTATGCTTTACCCTGTATAAGCCGAGTTTATGCAGGTGTTTATATTTTCCTTATTAGTACTATAATATTTAGAGAATTCTTGCTTTTTAAAATGCATTTCTAACATTTAGTATTTTAGACTGAGAAGAATGAGAGGGAAACAAATACTGGGTGTGCATTCGCGTACACAATTTGTTGTACGTGCAAAAATACGTTAAGTTGCACCAGATTTTAATCTTTACTAGTAATAGACAGAAATGTTTATGAAATTATGTTCAAAGTGCGCTTTATTAGAGGGCGACTACTATAAACACAACTATTATGTACCCAATGGGTACGCATTCGTTGGCACTTAGAAGTAAGAAAGTTAATTTTTTTTACCACTAGCGCCAACCAGTGGCAAACAATAATTAGTAATGCATTTAAATTACCAATTGTTTGCCCGCTGGTTGGCGCTAGTGGTCAAAACAGTTAACTTTCATACTTCTAAGTGCCAACGAATGCGTATACCCAATGTTGCTCAACCACATCATTGTTATGCCAAGATTTTCTGATTTCGTAAAATCACATGTGTGGGTTAATAGCTTTTAATGTATTCAATGTTATCGCTTTTTCTATGCCAATTAATGCATTCGAATATCTTCTGCCTAAATACCGATATTATTATCCAGTTATTGTATAAAGGCATGTGACCATGATTATTTATCGCAATTAGACTCAATAGTCAGGGCCTTTAGACTTGACGTTCAGAATGGAGCTAATTAATGTGAGTGCATAAATTTGTTAATTTGTGTTTATCAGAATACAGTTTATAGTAAAAATTTATGGTCCTCTAAAGAGCATTTGATTATTATTGTACTGTATCACATACAAGTTAATGGCATGAAATATTAATCCATCAATTAGCCATAATTATTCAACAATTCTCCATGGAATCGATATAAAGCAAGTACTTTTCTGACACGTTTGTCAGGAGTTGATGAAATCATGCATGATGATATACTATAATACAAGATGATCGATCACAAGGTCAACTGTATGCACGGATTATGGACATGTGGTAGAATTTTTGTCCAATTTCTCATATCTAATCTAGAAAGCGGTGGTTTTGAAAATATGAGCAATGACATGTTAAAAGTAATTCCATATCAGTTGCATTTTCAAACGACCTGCGTTATGAATACTAGAGGCAATTTAAAGCTCGTGTTCCCAATTTTCACTTATGATAAGCTATATATTCTTACTGTATATTTGAAATATATGTTTTGGCAAAGTTCGTGATCGTGTTAGGCGAAGTTCACCGCTTTTCTGAGGAAATCACGGAGGCGAAATTCGCGAGACATGATATTGGACTAGTTTCCAAAATCATCGCCGGCATTTTTCCTGGCGGAGATATGACATTGATTTCCAGTAAATCATATCATCGCGTTTGGCAAAATCAATAACGGAAACTGAAAGTCTGCTTCGGTACAACAATTGCATTCGGGAAACCAAATGAATTTCGAAGGTTGAGGAATTGACGTATGAGTTTCAGCTGCGCAGCAGGCAACATGTCCCAACGTTCGATGGGCCGTGCATAATGTTGTTTTCAACGAGCAAATATAAAGTTTCATTATAAAGTGTTGGGAAAGAAAAGTTGCTTCGAAGATAAGAGTCGGCTTTAAACATGCTTGGAACAACGAAATTTTTTTAATAAGTTCTTAAAGACATGTACTACGCAAATTACCCTTAAAAATGTTCCATTCGAGTAGTTGCATGCTCATGTTTTCCAGTAACCACGTTTTCATCCAACTTAAAGTCGGGTGCACACTATTACCCAACCAAAACTAAAAACTCCAAACTTGAAACTTTTCTGGTTTGTGGCAACGAAAAAAATGGCTTAGCAAACTGTTTTTTTCCTAACTAAAAACTAGATAATAAAGTTTGCAAACTAAATTTGGCGTTCCCGTCGAGTGTAGGTTAGATGAAAGGGAAATAGCCAAACCTTGATGCAGCATCGATGATGCTGCAGACGACAGCATATCGTATCTATCGTGTTTAATCCGTCGTCTGCTTAGTTTTGTCAGTATGATTTGTTGCTGTAAGTAGGCTATGCTCAGGTTTTCCAAAACTAATTAATTTGTATTAATTTTTTTTATGAAAACTAGCTCACTTGGAAAGTTTGGGGTTTGTTATTATTAGTTTTGGTTTGGTGGCTAGTGTGTACATGACTTAAAATTGTTATTTAAAAGAGATTGATTTATGGTGTTTAACTATAGGCCTATAAATAATGCATTTAAAATAGCTTCCACTTTGTTTGTTCGATACAGGTATAATGTACAACTATAGTTGCTGTTCACATGATTCAGAAAGTAGATCCAAACGGGTGATCGACTAATTTGAAATTTTTTCTGTTGCATTCGTTAATTAATGTACATAGTAGTATCATAAATATTTCATCGATTAATAAACGTGTACAATTTGAAATAATACGTTATAGTTCTCGTGATAACGCGCGACATTTTTATATTATATCAGAACTTTTTAATTTAGTTTCCCTTTCATTTTATGCTCTAAAGTTTGTCTAGTATATTGACTAGATCGTCTTTGGCGCCTGTATACGCTATTTTACGTTAGCTATAACGTTGATTATTACATTGTTTGAACACTATATTGCCTTCGTTATTGTTTGGCCTTAGCTTAATGCGACAATTCTTGGTATCCTCCAAGATGGACGGCCAAATTCAAACTATTGAGCTCGGTGTAAAATAAATGCCAAGCGATAAAAAATACAGAGTGTATCATAATAAGGCCTTATCAACACCTTATCTTATCAAATTATCTTAATGTATTAGCTTATCCAATGCTTTAAATTCAAGCAACGTTGGTTTGCAATTTATACCATTTTGAATGTCTCGCATCAGTTACATGTAATGTACATTTAACGGTTTTACTGAAATGACAGAAATACATTATTTGTTTTTTGCACGTTCTGTTCAGGAAGCTTTTTCCCTAAAAAGGTAGCTTAATGCTAGTAGGCCTATCCTCTAATGTTGCATATAAGGTATGTAAATAAGAAAAGTATTTTTCGAAAGAAGAAACCTATCACATGATGCATTTGCCAGCGTTTAAACATCATATAGCGTGCTTATCACTGCATTCTCATTGATTCAAGAATGTTTTTATGCAAACTTGTTGCATAGCCTTGGATGCGTTTCGTGGGTGTAAATCACCGAATCCTCGGAAATGCTTTCCGGAAACTAGCAACATCATTCAACATGTGAGATGTTGCTAAATCCGAGTGTTTGTGCAAGTGTATACACGAACGTTTCAGCAAATCATTTTTCTTCAGCAAGACCATGATAAATGTCCACATGTATCCTCAGCCGTTTGTCAACTTGCACGATAGGGACCGCACTAGATTTAGGGAATATCGCTGGCGATGACCTGTAAGAAAGATGAATCACGCAGCATGTAATGGTCCAAATTTATGATATGGTGATCATAAATTAACCATAAATGCTCAGTGATACCAGTGGCCACACGCACATTAGTCGTTGGAGACGTTAATTCTCGTAAGAAATTACTTTTACGTGGATATTTGAAATGTATGGAGCATTTACACATCTCAAATGTTATGCAGAATTACATGTTTTTCTTCTTTCCATAAATTACTGATTGGTTAAACATGATGTACATTAAAAGTCAGTTTTAATCAATTTTGTTCGTTGTTAGTCTTGGTTAAATTCTGCAATGTTGTTAGCCTGTAGTTACAGTATTTAAGCCAGTTTTGATCTCCAACTGGATTCAATTCACGATAGTGCAATGTCACATTGTTCAGATTTCATTATGATAATAAATTGTTGAGGATTGTCTGAAATGATTTTGAAGCTGTCTGGTTGCTTTATCGAGAATAAAACTGATCTGGCTAAGTCTTGTTGATGCAAACTGAAAAGCATCCAACTAAATAGTTTATCGTAAAAGTTTGGGAATTGAAAGGGTCTACTTAAATGCAGTGATTGCTGTATTAATGTGATGCTACTGATGCACCATCATTACCGCAAAATGAAAAGTGGATATTTCTCTAAAATGGTCACCACAACTGGCTTTGAGCCAAGGACCTCTCAATCGGTTGAAAAATCCATCCCTTGTCTGAAATAAGTTTAGCAAACTTTTTAACCGTCATTTTGACAAAATATTTGTTGAAATTGCATATTAAATTTATTACAGTACATGCATGCTTACTTTAAAAGTAAAGTTTATTGTATTGTTTAAATAAATCCTCTCTGAAAAATGCAATATAAGCTTTAAAATATAAGCATATTACTATCGATACTGTGTTTTGAAATGCTTTTATATTAAATGCCAAAATATGTCAATTTCTAAACTTTAAAAGACCTGAACGGTATTCGTCGTAACTTTGTCTTAACCATGTCAATGGCAACGTAAAAGATGGGCAATGATACGCTTTTTAATACAGATGTAACAATGTAACATAACTGAGTTGTCTTTTAAATGTGGTCACTGTATATGTTCCTGTAGTAAACCTTTGCAAGGTGATTGTTCACAATTTACACATATCACCCAGTGGCTATGTCACCTTGGGAAAAGTACATTTGCGTAATGCTGATTCTTTTTTCGACCAAATCGATGCATTCAAGAAAAGGCGCAACTCAGTAATTACAAAAGCATGACTGCGTGGATTCTGGAAATGTTGCCATTTATAAACATACTAGCTGGCATACGAATTCAATTCCACCATTATGTTCATCGGGACAAACAAGTGAGAAATGCCAAACTAAGAAAACGATTTGTAAAGGTTTTGCTGCATAATACCAGGACCACGATCAATTGAAAAACTAGTTCATTTTGCAACTACTGTTATTTTCTTCCTTGATCAAAGTTAATGAAACGTTTGCAGTATCAATGCAATTTCTTCAGAAATGTGTTCACATCATGGTTGCTTCTAAGGTTACAAATTAAGTGAAAAATGAAGACACGTAAGCATGAAGATTATGAACAGCATGTGCTTACTGTCTTTTCTGTTTATCATATGTTTTCAAGAAATTAATTTCAAAATCTTTTATCTTTACTATAAATATTCCAAGGTTTTTGTTGGCCTTATTTTACAAATATAGACGGCGTGAGTTGAATTGTGCGTTAGCATGCCTTGCTGAACACTACCGAGTGTAATTTGTTTAGCGAATATGGACTATTAAATTTCTTGCACTACACCATTTTTGCAGGATGCCACGTACTTTCAACAAAAATCCGAGTTTTAGCTTATTGGATCATGATAGCTTATGTGCACCATAAATGTATTTCATTCTTGAAAGTGCAGTGTCAACTTTCTTCGGTACGATGTCAGATGCTATCTGCTTGCAGACCACTTGACAAATCCTGTTAAGAAGTGCTTAGCGCTAGTGCCATATAAGTGATACTTGTTGTTCGTCATAACCATTTTAATGTAAGTACCATTGACGTATTTTCACCAAATAATAGCTGCACGTCCATTTGGAAGTTTCTTCCAGAAATATGCTCGATGTGTTTGTTTTAACTGGTAATTTGATTCTTTTGTTATCGATCTTGCCTTTTCTTGCAAAAAAAATTAGTAAATGAAAAAAAAAATACAGAAATGGAAGATTGCCATATACAAAAACTTGAAAATTATTTTCTTAAACTTACATGGTTATTGTCATTGATATCGTATACTTTTAATACGTCAGAACTGTGGAAACTTAACTTAATTGAAAACAATTTTCCATTTTAATGTCATTATACTTTTCGATTAAGGTGTATGATTACCTACCGTATTAATCCTACATATTGCATGCAATGTAATGCAATGTCCATGAGGACTACATTTGCATTGCTACAAAATTAAATGAGCATGGTTTTCTTGTAAATTTTTATAATTAAACAAGCACAACTCGTATTCCAAAGTATCTTTTTAGTTGATGTCACAATACATGTATATATAGTCACAAATAGGCCGTGCTCGCCTGATAGAATATTCAGCAGATGTAGTTTAAGTTGAGCGCGTTGTCTTTTTGAGCAACGTGTTCATGGACATTATGAAAACTTCTGGCTATGGAATTCTAAGCTTCATGTTAGTAAATTGCAGCACTTAGAGGGCATTGAGCACTAAATAATCACTGTCCATCTTTTGCCCTCCGGTGCGTTTGCTCAGCTCAATTTAAAGCTTGTCTGATTTACCGTGGCACGTACAAAGGCATTATTGATTGTCTTTTGTCTCGTCATGGGCACTAATTACTGCATTGTCCCTGGAAGCCTGGACGCCTTTTGGTAGATGTGATCTAATTAGGACAAGCCTAGATAATGCATTGGATAAACACGTCCATCTGGGCGACGCGACGTGTGTTAACTCCTTTTGTCACAACTAGTTCATTCATGTTGTAAGCGTACTGAAGCTGACATTGTTAGGTTTGTTTTGCCAGTAAACTGCAATGGGATTCATTTGTCATGATTGGTCCACAACACATACAATGGTCCAACTGCAAACTGTTCTTAAATTCAGTTTGTTTTGAATACATAGACTGAGCCATTATGTGACAGTTATACAGGAACATGTATTAAAACTAGATTGTAGTTGAGATCGTCAGGTTTTTATAGTGGCATTCAAGTTGTTCATTTTTGAACATGGGTTTCACCGAAACTGCATTTTCATTTGTTATATTCTGGCAAACTATGAGGGATTTATGGTAGCAATGACTTTAAAAATTATTTTAACGTCACTGGCACGACTTGGCAACAACATATTTTCCTTAAATGTACTGGAAACCCTCGATCGTGCCCCGTACGCAATTCAATCCCGAACATTTTGTAAGTGGATGAAGACCCCAGCATGCAGCAATAACAACTTCCAACGGAGTGTGTCTCAAAAAGGTGCGTTATCCTGTAGATTTCACCCATGGTTGCTGTTGCATTTCCTGGAATTCGATTGGAATTGATAAATGATGCAAGGCCCTTTCGGTTTCGCGAAAACAGAAAGAAATTGCATTAAAATTTCATGCAGGCCAGCCGCGCTAAAGTTCGAGGAGCGCCATCGATTTTCGCAAAAAAGAATTGATTTGTTTACCGAATTTCGCTGGCACGCTCAATTTGCAGTATGGAATATCGGCCGAAACTAATGGAACATAGTTGGTTTTCCAGGGGCCCTAAGCAGTTTTGACAGTGGCTGAGGACACCTTCGCACTCAAGGTGTCCGCGCGATGAACATTCAAGTTGGCAGCTGTCTGAAAAGGGCGTTTTCAGACGAAGAAGGCCGCAATTTTATCGCTGACAATTCCAAAATTGTGCCCAGGCCATCGACGGAAATCGAATCAAATCAACTGACAATGGGTTATTCAAAAATGGAAGTTGTCGTCTTCAACTCGGAGGGACTCACTACCCCCAGGAGGATTTTTTTTCTTATGAAAACATGTCGGGAAATCAACAGTGTATTTTGATATTTATGGCGACTTGCATGCATTGGCAAACTTTTAAAAAAGTTGTCGCCTTTACCCTGGCGGGACTTACTGTCCACTGGAGGGTATTTTCATCACGAGAACTTGTCGAAATTACAAGCAATTTGATGTGAGAAGGTAAGAAGCATCTGCATCTGCTAGCTTTTAAAAATAACTCATGCTTTGATTGCATTAATCGCTACATATCAAAGGCTTTTGAAGTTTATGCATTTTACAAACCTAGAAAGTTTGAAAGAACTTGGAGGACGTAAACCTTGTTCAAGCAACTTAATTTATTGTATGCGTCAATTACATTGAGGAGGTAGTTATGTTAAGCTGTATATGTGCAAAAATAAATAAATTATACAATAAAACTCGGAAAAGTGACCACCTTTGAATGGTGAAAACCTGTTTATATTGACTACTTTTTAGTGTTTTGTTTTTTCTAGTGTACATTTCCTTCATAAAAATTCTCTGTATAGTGACCAGTGACCACCTTTCTGTTGTGTACAGTGACCAGTGTGTGTTGTCTTTTTTTGCAATTTTTACATTGTCAATGTACCTTAAAAAATGACCAGATAACAGATGAGTCATGTTACATTTTGTTTTAACCCTTGGACATGATGATTCAGTACTTTTTTTGATTTTGTGGTTTTTTACTACCTGTATTGTGGTATTCATGTATACGTGCAGTGTACATGTTCATTTTTTAAATTAAGACATTCTTTGTATAGTGACACCTGTGTACAGTGACCAACATAGCATTTTTAGGTGGTCACTCTTAACAGGATTTACCGTATATAAAAATAAGCAGACTCGGAACAAGTTGTTTCATACTTTTTCTAAGTTTTCAAAAGCAGTGTTGCATTCCCAATAACGGTATAGAATTGCAGCAATGCTCAGTGCATAATCTACAAAAAAAATCTGCTATTTTGGAATCCACTGATGAATAACTGCATAGTAATGACATGGAAAATGCATGATATCGTTGCTTGATGGTCATTTATTGCTTGTCATTGATAAGAAGCACCTCCAAGAAAGTTGTGCCAAACCGCCTTCTTGTTTGCCACTGATAAGTGGCCTCGTTGTCCTGGCATCTCCGATGCTCTTGCACGCTCGGCTACCCTTTTTAATCTGAAGTTTTGTGGTTCAGTGAAGCGTTCTTGTAATGTGCATTAAGCCCAGTGATTATTTTATAACAGGTTAATTCCACTCGTTGCTTGCTTGAGTAGGACTAGGCTTTGCTATATCCTCCTGATCGCTCACCAAACGATCTTCCTTCCAACTTAAGGAAATTGTTAAGCTCCAGGAAGGTAATGTCGATAAGGTGCTATCCGTGTCAAGAATTGTCCGCACGGAACTGATGTACACTGTAGTATGTGGTATGTTTTTTTGGAATCTCAATTAACAAATACGTGAGCCTATGGAATAATTAACGGAATTGAACAGAAAGTCAGCGGGAAAAATGGAGATTGTGAGATTCGTGTATTTTCGTAATTCATATGTGTATTTCGCTACTCGGTCAGTTGCAGCCTATTTTAAGTTAAGAAATGTGTATCGAGCCATATATTGATGATTCTGTTAAGATGAAGCAAATGCTTCGGTGATAAAGACTTCTCGAACACTTTTGGGATCTCAATTACTTTTAAACTTAGGCAATCACTGCGAACATACTTGTTATGCTGTGCTGCTTTCCAATATTTGGGAAGGTAGGGGGAGGGGGATGAGGTATAGTACATGGGGTCAAAACGAGTGAACTCGACCAATAAATTGGTCACTATTCTTTCATAAAGAATGTTGATTGTAAAACGCAGCGGCGAGTAGCCATTCTACATTGTACATTGTACATTGTACATTGTACATTGTAACCACTTACTTGTATGTACCATCTGGAAGTAATTTGTTTTGCATTATTAACACGTAGGACAAGAATAGAAATGACTTGGAACTTCTGATCTTGGTCAAGAAACTTTTTGAAATTAGGATGTGGTTTGGAAGTCACTTGGCAAATTCGATTCAATTCTTTACCCTGCAGTCAGTACATAGTACCATTTGGCACGGGGGATCATTATGCAAATTAAGTTAGACTAAGTAGTCTGGACATGATGGACCCCAATATAACAATTAAATTATACTTCCCTTATTTAGGCCCTCAACGAGGAGGATGCGATAGGAAAAAAAGCCGGTCATGGCCGATTTAATATATACTATCCCAGCATTCGCCTGAAGTAATTGTGGGAGACCATGAAAAAGAAGCCAAGAAGTACCTTGTTCAAAGTGGACGTGATCAAGTAGTGCCTGGTTTAAGTGGGCGTGACCAATAAGGCCTTAGTTCAAGTGAATGTGACCAAGAAGGCCCTGGTTAAAGTGGCATCGACAAGAGGTCCCTAGTTAAAGTGGGCCTGGCCAGAAAGTTTTTTTATTGGGTTTTAACTTGGTCAATAAGTAATTCATTGAAGTTGGATGTGGTCGAGTAATCTGTTATTGAAAGGAAATGTCCCTTACAGAATTGGGACGATTTATTTTAGTGAACGTTTGATTAGTGAAAATGGGTAACAATATATCTGCTCTTTTTGGAGGTAGTCTAGAATTTGAAATTGTTTCCAGATTCGAGGACAATTTTAACTAGACTGCATATTTTTTCGTTCAACGTTTTCATAACCGTATAATGGAGAAAATAAACTTTTTATTGCATCTAGTTTTCATTTGGGTTACCCTGGAGATATTAAATATCGAAAATTCATATTACTAAAATGCAGAAAAATAAATAACAAAAAATGCGAAATAAAGAGGCGCTTTTATAATATACATTTTTTTCATTACTTTATAACCATTGCACCAGATGGTTATAGTCATATACGGATTAGTTTTGAAAAGAACATTTCGCCAATTTAGGATGAAAGATATCGAAGAATAGTTAAGAATACGTAAGTTTGTTGCCATGGAGTTAAACGAATGAAGCAGTGAGCGGAATGATATATGCACTTGTAAATTCAGGTGTTCAATCTCAATAGACATAATTTTCATGTACAAATACATTATACAGTAAAACCTGGAAAAGTGACCACCTTTGAATGGTGACCACCTCAGACCTGTTTATGTTGACCCCGTTTTAGTGTATTGTTTTTTCTAGCGTACATTTCCTTCATAAAAATTCTCTGTATAGTGACAATGACTATATAGTGACCACCAGTGTACAGTGACCAAAATAGCATTTTTTTGGTCGTTACTCTTAACAGGCTTTACTGTACACTGAAATAGTAAATCTTTCATTCAGGAAAAAAATGAAAAATACAGCATCTTGGCGTAATACGTAAAATGATATCAGTAGTACATAAATTTTGTCGGTTAGCAGAGAAAATAATTGCATTTAAATATTTTTGGAGAAGTGATTTTCGTATTTTTTTATTAATTTGTAAGTATTTTGGGGATAAGATAGAAAACATCACTGGATCGTGTGTATTCGTTCATACGTTACCAAACTTCCTTTTTTATTTTCCTGTTCGATCAGCTTTATTAAAATATTTCTATGCTAGCCCATTGCTGGTTTTCGCAAAAGATTTCTGTAACTTCATTCTTTCTCTCATGGTTCGGTGTGCTTCGAAATGGACCTTTGACATGAAATCCAATTTCCTGTAAGTCATAATTTTGATCCATATCCTGGGTTTGTAGTGATTATAGAAATACATAAGCTAAAAATTGTTCATGAGACTGAATGCGATGGTTGGTAGTGATTGCTTCTTGGACTATGAAGTTATGGAAAAAGTCGTTTATTCAGCAAGTTTCATACGTGAAACTGTAAAAAATCTTGCCAGATGAAATTGATCTTTTTAATATCACCACTGAAATACGACCCAAAACGTATTGATTTTTTTCCTTTTGTACATACATGTAATTGTATACACTATGTACTGTAAATATATATATATATATATATATTTAATCTTGCCCAGCCACAGCTTCTTGTAAATTGTAAAAGCTATTATTTTTCTGTGAAAATCCAATAACTCGAAAACGTTCAGCGGGCCTGCATTTTGATTCAATTCTAAAAGAAAATTAATTCAATTATAATAGTATGTATATACGCTTAAATGCGCTTAAAGCGTAATTGAAATTTGGAATTTATCCAATAATGCAGTTGAGGGGATTACCAAATACCATAAAAATGATACTTGTCGAAGTTAAGTGACACATTCCTCATAAAATCATCTACAGTTTGTACAGAGCCACAAGAAAGTGTGAAGAAATTGCATATGTACATGTAAATGTTAAAGACGTACTTTTTGTATGTATCATTCAAACAAAATCATGATTGAAAATTGTTTCACATTTATGAAGGATAGGTAACAATAAGTTGCCAAGAAAATAACATTTCTGCAAGACTTGCAAGATCGAATAATTTCATTAAACATGCAGTTGCACAACTTTTCAATGTGGCTCCAGCAACAACTTCTTGCTGTAGTCCTAATTTTATTTGTAATTGATATTTCAAACGTTGGACAGTAATTTCCACTTGAAATTATTTTAATCCTCTGTGCAAACGCATAATTTGCTTAATAACATTGTACACGTAGCTCTGTTTCCAAATTATTTAAAACCATCCATGTAATTTTGAAATGTAAATTATGCATGACATTTTTAATTAATTTTATTTCATTAGCTCGGATTAAATTGATTACAAACTGTTCTCCAGTATATGTTTAAATTTCCCTCAGCTCTCTGGACGCTGTACAGCGTTTTGTTACTGATTATTTATGTACATGTATAGTTGCAATATACTGTACAGTATAATTAAAAAGAAAAATTAATTTTAGTGGAATATTAGCTTAACAAATCTCTTGTTAATTCAACCATTTCATAGCGAAATGATACTGCATCCTACATGAACTATAATTAAGCTTTTTATATTAATTAGTGGTAATTAGGCAGAAAGGTCGCATCTTACATTTAGGCATTCGGGAGGCTGTGTGTTTTAAATCAACGCATAAATTGGTTTAAAATCAAATTCTTAGTTATGTATATGTGTTCAAGCCTATTTAAAAATTCTCAAAAGCCTCGTTTAAATTTCAGAAAGCAAATAAAATTGCAAAAATTAATATGTGCAAAAATTGCAGGAGAAATTAGATCGGTTATATACCAGTTCTCTTTAAGATGATAACAAATATTTACACTTCTTCTGGTGCATGAACATTAGAACTTTCTCTTTTTCGCAGTTATGCGATTTTTGATTTTATTTGAACTTGATATTCATGTAATGCCATGGATATGCTTCACATGCATGTGAATGAAACATTTTTAAAGATTGTTCACACAATCGTAAGTCCTGAAGCTTTATATTATTGACATTGCAACTACTATATATCAAAAATCTATTATGTCCAAAACCTAGTGCAACTGACTTTCAATCCATCAACAATGTCTAGAATTTTTATTTGTTCCGTTATAAAGAGTATTATACTGTATATTGGGTTTAATTGGGTTTAAAAATTTGCGATTGGCTTGCAAAAGTCGTACAGAGCTCGTATATTGCTTATCACGAAGCTTAAAAACTTACAATAGAACATTTTCAAACCATTATGTATTTTTATTATAAAAAAAAGGATGATATATAAACGATTTTAAAACTTTGTCAAGCTTTATAAAATACAAAACAAGTTGTTATTTAGGTGAAAAAGGTTGACTAGCATTTATACACGTTCGTTTATGTTTCGTTGTTGATGACACGTTTTCATGTGCAATTCCTGACTAATATAATGCCTGTGATTTTAGGAAGATTTTCTAAAATATAGGAATATAATTTAATAGCATATTTGAAGTGTTGTTGGTAGAATGTATTGTTAAAACCGTGGTTGACAATCGTTGATTTTCCTTTCAGGTTGACAGCTCTTTTGTTGGAAATTTTTTGCCCCACATATCTTAAATCTGGTAAGTTTTTCTGAAGCATATACATGTATATATTCTTTAATAAGTGCATGTCAGTTTGATTTTAACCCCAGGCTGAAATACATCAATTTCAGTTTGATGTTACATCAATTTACAAATTTGATGTTTGATGTTACATCAATTTACTTACCGATTACTAGCGCCACCCTGCGGGCAAACAATTGGTAATGCAAAGCCAATTACCAATTGTGCTCTTACCCTTAGTCTATAGTTTTGTGCTCTTACCCTTAGTCTATAGTTTCTGACCTTCTTTCATACATGCCATATGTATTAGATTTTACTGGGTTTATTTCGACACTGATAACCAAGGTTTTGCCAAATTGTCGAACAGAGAGTTTGTGTCAAGATTTCTACACCGAAAGACTGTTTCATTGGAACTTGGGCCGGAAGTTCTTTTTGGTTCCATTTCCATGAAACATGCTTGATAACACCTTTATTACTGCTGTAAAAGACTTCCTGATGATATGGCGACTTTTATTCCGAACACGGTTTCCTAGAAAAAACTTATTGCTATCCTAGAAAGTTAATGCGGAAACGAAAGCATTTAAAACTGTGGCATTCAGTGCCACAGTTGATAAAAGTTTGACAACATGCTGCAACTCATCTGAAAACATTGCGTCGTTGAAGGAAATGGCAACTGTATAGTTCATAGCAGTAATTGATACGGTAACCTTTATACGGTAAACATTATGACGTCACCGCGCTTATGCGCATGCGCATGTGACGTTTCATACCGTATAGCAGTTAAGGGATAGCGTTTCACCGTTTATGCAGGGCGTTACAAGCGTTAGGGGCCATTCAAAAAGAACGTCCTATATATGCGGAGTCCAATTTTGGTAAAAGGGGGCATCCAGAAATGATGGAACGCATTTAAGGACTTGCGGGACATGCTGAATGCAAGGTTTATCCAGTGCTCCGTATAAAGTTAATTTGAAATACTTTAAATGGTGGGCACGTTTAATACTAAAAGGTAAACTTTACATTTTTCATTTCATAACATATTTGATAAAATTATGATAGGGCAGAATGTTCATGGACTGACGCAGGGTACCCACAGACCTCGAAAACCTGAAAAAGCCATGGAAGACTGGCTTATTTTGAAAAAGTCAGGGAAATTCAACGTACATGTAGTCATGTTAAATTGTTGCAACTGAAAAGTAATGCTTCAACTTATTTTCTTTTGAGACAGCTATAAGGTAGAATTTTCCAAAACTGTAATACTTAAATATTCAAGCAATATATATATATATATTATATCATGCATAATTGGCGAAATTGATTCGCAGACATATTGAGTCTACCAAAATTCAGTTTTCCCACTCGAATTACTACTCATGATCTACATTGCCATATTTATTTGTATATGCGTGTATATTGTATTGCGTTATTTTTCAAAATCGACATAGGACATTATTCAATATTTTGCAAAATTTACTAATGACAATTTTTCAACATTTTAAAAATTATAGCATTACAAATTGGTGATAAATTTTGAAGTCTGCATGTACTCGAAAACATTTTAAATTTTGCAAATTTGTGCGTGAAAAGGCTAGAAGTCTTGCAAATGAGTATTCATTTTGCAAATGTTTTAACATTTTGGAAATTTGTACTCTGAAAACGTAAAACATTTGGCAAATTTATCCTCGGCAACTGTTTTACATTTTTTCTTCTCAGACAACATACTTATAAAAGTATGAAATATGAAGATGTAAATATGTCATATGAAAAGAAGAAATTTGCACAATTTTTAAAAGATTCAGAGGACACTTTTGCAAAATTTGCAACATTTTCAGAGTAGACATTTGCAAACTTTTCAAAAGTTTCCAAAGACATATTTGAATAATTGCCCACGTTTTCCAGTTACAATTTTGAAAAAAAAAACAATTTACGTTTTCCCAGTACGAATTTACAAAAAAATAACGTTTTCCGAATACAAATTTCCAAAATGTTACACCTTTTCTGATACAAATTTCCAATATTTTACACCTTTTCTAAATACATATTTGCACAATTTTTCACGTTTTCTGAATACATATTTGCACAGTTTTCCACGTAACTTCCCTGACTTTTCCAGGTTTTGAAAAAAAATTTCCTGACCATTGATAATGTCAAAAATTGACGTAGAAAAATT
>JAQGBX010000501.1:0-35187 GCA_034698745.1 Megaphyllum sjaelandicum | reverse complement strand
ATAAACATTTACAGGATGATCACCAATACCAAATACAAACTATGCAGCATAAAATCATAGAAACGGAGGAAATTATCAAAACTGAGAAAATAATAGATAATGCTGTTAATGGTGAATCGGCCAAAATTTTTATTATACATGTACAAAACTTATCAGAATGGCTGACATCTGAATTTGATATTTCTCATCTGGGTGTATAAATACATTTTTCTAATTGTGAATAGTAAAAATGATTTGATTACTGGACTTATGTGATTACATTATTTTTATTTACGGAACAATTGTGAAAAATTTCTTAACTTTTTCGGACATCCCAATGGGGGGGAAGGGGGAGGTCATTGGTTGACCGGACACAGTGCAGACAGGGGGTAGGGGGTAAGTCCATTTTTGGGATAATTTTGCGGACGTCCTTTTTGAATGTCCCCTTAGTGAAGTGGATAATCACCGCACCAAAGCCGGTTTCATAACCCTGGGGTTATTTTATGTTTGCAACACAAACATCTAACCCGAAGGTTAACTTTGAGTCGAATTTTAATCCAAGGTTTGTAAACCTCAGATTTTAACCGAAGTTGATGTAACCGACCCTTATTACAATTGGTAATGTAACCGAAAATACATGTAAGTACCTATACTCTGACAAGAATGAAGTTGAGCATCGTTTTTGGCGGTTGTGAAATGACCTTGTTAAAATCGACACGCTTATTGGTTTAAAAAATTTATTCAAGGTCATTACCGTTTTCGAACCGATTTTAGCGCGCAGTTTTATCAAAGTTGGTTTATAGTCTCAATGTGACGGTGATTATACATGTACAGTAAAAGTAAGACTGCCAAAAATCGATCCGTGAAGCATGTATCACAGTATACAGTACGTAAGCTTTATTGTATTCTTGCCAAAAATTGCTTAATTTTTAAGATGAAACCGGACAACCGAAAGCAGACATTTGATTCGTTCAAAGGTTGCGCAATTCAGTAAGGTTTTCATAGCAATTTCACTTTGCCGTTGATGTTGAAAAAAAAATGTCAACCGAGGATTGCCTGTATAAAAATCTAATGCATTTAAATAGTTAAAATTAGGGAAAATGTAAGCAGTGCACGGTTCATACTTTGTTTTTACAAATATCAGTAATCCATTTTTTTATTGCTTTTTTAGCTCCTTAATTGTGCCTCCACTTTTGTTGCATATTTGTATGCGGGAGTACTTTCTTTCAAAATGATTTTTGTGAGCAGGTTTTCACCTGGATTTACATGTATTTATCGTATTTTCTTTGTAGATTTTGTATTCATGGTCATTCATGGCGCCAAATATTTGCATGGTTCATCAGTTCCTTCCCGGTAAGTTAAATTTTGTTGATTTTTATGACCTTTGATTCGTTAGAGAATTATAAGTGCATTTACAATCTATAATGAGACAGATAAAAGTAATAAGGGGGGTACTCGGGTATGAAACTTTTCGAATGGTACTTTTGGCAGTCTTGAAGTCACGTGTGCAACATTTTTGAGAACATTTTTAAATGCAATTACTGTAGCATATCGATTTTACTCGAGTAATCTGCTAATTGACTGTAGAGTCCATTTGGTTTATTTATAAAAATACATTGGGGTGAAATATTTGACGTTATGATTTTGTCACGGACTGTAATAACATAAATTAACAAGATACCGTATGTGTTGTTATTCAATCGTACTAGCCGCCCTTTCATGATGAACAAGGGCAAAGTTTATTACCTGAAGCGCCTTAAAAGTAGGCTATCCGTTGCGCATTCTGTGTGTGCGTTTCAGGAGCTTACATCATCGATTTTTTTTGGACTTTCGTGAAGGCGCTTCTGCAAATGGTTGAATGAAGGTTTTTGTTCTTATAGTTCAGTTCGACATCAAATCGTCGTTAGTTTTGAAATCTTGATTTATACAATGTACATGTAATGTATATCGTGCCAACAAGTGAGTATTTTTTTTTTCGAAACTGATCTAGTATAGGCTTAAACAATAACCTGATGTTTTGGCCAGTGAGAATGATTCCAAAGGAATGGATTTAGATTTTTTCATGTAAATCTGCTTATGAACACAAGCTGCTAGGAGGCTATCCATGAATTTTGTTATTTAACCCCTTCCCTCCGTCCCCTTTGTGCTCGATCATTATTTCATTGGGATTCTCTTCCCTTGTAATGCCCGCATGTAATGTAACGTAATTACATTACACGCACTGTTAAAAATCCCCAGCGCAATAACTATATTGTGTGCAACTGGGTATATTTAGAAATGTAAGTTTTTTGTGCGTTGCCGATGGTACGTACAACTCACATAATCAAAATTATATATTTGCTACCATTTTTTGATTGGTTGATGAATTTGCTTTTTTCTTTTGATTGGATTCATCATGAATTTGCTTTTTTCTTTTAATTGGATTCATCATGAATTTGTGTAATCAGTCTATCCGATTTACACGATCAGAGCTGATCGCTAAATAACCGAGATGGCATCATTATGAGATTTTACAAAAGGTAATTTCCCAAATAAAAATTAATAGTCAGTGACATCTGTTTATAACCTTAAACGCGGTAAAGATATTTCCATCTGCTTCGAGGCCTTGGCATATTTTAGGCATATACTAGTATTCTAAAATAGCTTACAAATAGATTGATTTATGGGATTACATCGGTCATTTAAGAAAACAATACGTTTATATGCAAATAAATGAGGCAATGGCAGATTAGTCCGAATGTTTGAGATTTCAGTTTTGCAAGGGCAAACGAAAGCATGAATGCATCGATGCAAACGTGCACTTGGCTGATGTTGCATTTTCCCCCTTGGGTATCATTACCTGGATTATGTTTCATGATTTCTCAAATTGCCTCACAGACGTGGTTAACCACGAGCGGGTCTCGTTTGAATTGCATCGTATGACGTCGTTTGCACATAACGAGAACCTCTCAATTTAGCGTTTGAAACAAACAAGGTTTAAGAAATTTTTATGCAGCTGAAATTCAATCGCTTTAGAAAAAGAAATTGGAGGCCCGTGGCTACAGTTGCGCTCGCATAAAGTATACTGCTCATCATTTAAATCATTTCCATCAAAAGATACGAGCAGATGCACGCAGTTGCAGTTAAAGGGATGTGACTTAAGACGCTTCGTTGGGAGTGGCGATCATTTAAGGTTATGATAAAGTGAATGTAGACCATTGTTGAAATGAAAATTTGAGGAAACTAAAGCGTAGATCTTTTTTTAAAATTAACAATACAGATTATACAGCAACGAGGAAAAATGATGAAATTACCCGGACAAGCTTAACCGTCTTTCGATTTTTTGTCCAGTGTTGTTGTCTAATTAGTTGTAATTGCATGGGTGAAGAAATAAATTCAAAGAAATGATCCTACTTTCAAATCAGAAGATTGCATTAGAATCCCCTGCATATTCAACGAGCAATTCTTTTGACATAATTCATATACCGTAAAACGAGGTCATATTGACAATTATGACAATTTGATCGACTTTATTTGAAGTGCATGGACGACCGCTCGGATTTTCTCACTGACCAGTAATGGCTATTTACGGTAGATTGGTATGCCTCTCTACCAAGGACATATAAAGATTACTGAAATGGAAGCTTCGCAGACCGTAAAGTCACGTGTTCAAAATCAATACGCGAATTGGTTTAAAAAATTCAAGATTATCGCCGTTTTCAAACTAAATGATTTCTTTAAGCACGACTGCCAAAGTGCGATCTGCGCAGCTTCTGTCCGACTACTTCTGATATTCAAATAAATTCCAATATGCGCAATGTTCTTACCGTACGAATATTCAGCAATTATGATTTGACAATAACATTGCCCATTATTTAGTATAATTAGTTTAAAACGTTAAATCGATCCTATTTTTAGCATTCATCTTTATATTTCCAGTAAACACAAACATGTCCAGTTTTATTTCAATGCGTTGCTCGTTGATTAACTCGTTATTACTATTATCCAATTCAATTCAAGTTATTACCCTACGGTCATCACATACAGTGCCACATAGTATGAACTGTGAGTAGGAATGTTTTTATAGAGTTGGGCAGTTTATGTCGTTATACTGACATGTGCTTGCCTAACCAGTCAGCTAAATGCATCGTTTACGACGAATCTCTAGGGACGTCAAAATGTGTTCGTTTGAACCGTAGCTCGTAGTTCGTATTACCAGTAGTCAGGCAAAGCATAACTTCAACAACAATAATAATAAGAACAAAAGTTTCGTCGAACTTTGGATGAAATCCTACCCCACGTACAAGGTATGATCTGGAAAACTTTCATTAGGGAATTCTCAGTTATAAAGTTCGTTTTAACATAAAATAGCGCGAATGCTGTAGAGAATTCGACAATTCATTCGTTTTAGCCTAAAATGTGTACTATCGGAATTGGTATTTGAAATTGTACCATATACCATTTATACCATAAATACCCTGGGAAGATGACTAGAAATGAGGTTCGTACTATCAGAAATTCGTATAAAGCGAGTTCTTCTTGATGAGGTTACACGGTGTATAGTAATGGGGTATTCGGATGGTCAATCTGGTGTAGTGTAATTTTCTTGCCCGAGCAAACTTATCACGTGATTTTTTTCTGCGCAGTGCACCCTAATGACGTTTTCAGTGCATTCTGCCAGGTGTGACGATTCGAACACGCGAGTGCAAGTGCGTGAAAATCGTCTGCACAAGTCACCGCCAAATTCGAAAGTTCAAAGAAACGTTCAAATTCAAAAAGAACAGCAGACGAAATGGTTCTTTATTTGAAAAAAACAGCTCGAGCTCGTGAAATCTATTTCGCCATTTTGAATGCACCGCTACACTGGCTCTCTCGACGGTGCATCAATGTACACTGAGTACACACCCAGTGCAGCGATTCGAATACGGGGAGAAGAGTACACCGACCGCCACTGAGTATGCACCAGTCTGAGTCGAATAGAACGCGTGCAGAATCGATACACCTAGTGTACACTCGTGCACACCAGATTGTCCATCCGAATGCGCTATAACAAAATCCTCATCGTGGTAAACGCGTCGACTAACATTATGCAAGGATGAAATTAAGCAAAAGACCTCGCTCCACAGTCCTTATGGTTTTCGGAGCTACCTTTCTACAAGTGCTAACGATATGTTCAGCTTATACAATTGATCCAGCCCCTCGAAATCTATTTTTCCAGGTTGGAAAAAAAAAGCTGCATTACGTGATTCGATTTATTAAATCCGTAGCCTTAACGACATCCAAACTTATACTGCTTCTTAACTCTTGAAATTCCGCGAGGAACCAGCGTCGCCCCATCGGCACTCCGGTCGTCCTTTTTCGCGGTGCTCTTCAGGCCTACTTAAGTTTACCAAATGGGGTTTCTTAACGGTGACAGCTCGAATGGTTCCGTATTAATTTTCTGCGAATATCTCCCCAGTGACACGGCGATGGTTTTCTATCGTTCGATCTTCATCCGACGAGGACTGCTTTTCCTACGGCGTTCAAAGAGCGAGTCCAATTTGGACTTGTCCCTTAGGAAGATTCCGAGACAACTTATGTCACGTAGAGATGACTTAACGACAATTCGCTCACACTTTTATCTCTCCATCTCGCTTCATGACGCCACTTTTTACCTTTTTCACCTTATATCGCCTTTGATTTGGAATAATCTTATAAGAGTTTAAGCGCTTCGGACTTAAGTCCAGTAATAAAATAGGATATATAACGTTCGACCATGGACCTTTCGCGACCGCTAGCTGCCCATGGCGGAGTTTGGAAGAAATTCATATACGGGAAAAAGTGCAGGGGGAGAAAAAAGTCGATTTTCAAAAGCTGGCACTATGCGAGGACTTTCAGTAAAGAAATTTCGACAGGTTTTCGACAAAAATTACGAAAGTATAAGCGTTCATCTATGGTAATTGAGCCATAAGGGGTCATTCAAAAAGGACGCCCTAAAAATTTGCCCAAAATTGGACTACCCCTACCCCCTGTTCGCATTGTGTCAGGTCAGTCAGGACATTTACTCCCCCCCCCCCTCATTCGGACGACAGAAACTTTAAAAAAAAATTGTATTCGGGAAACGCTTAGAATTTTGCCAATTTGTCCTTAGAATCTGTGGTAAATTTTGCAAATTTCTACTTGGAAACTGTTGAAAATTTTACAAATCTGTACTCGAAAACAATTGAAAATGTTGAAGATTTGTTCTCGGGAAAACATTGAAAAAGTTGTAAAGATGTCCTCGGAAAAGGTTGAAGATTTTGACTGACTTTTACAGGACTGGGAGTACCCTGTTTACTGACTTTTTGCAATTTATAACCCACCTATGCGATATTGCGCTCAATTTCCCTTTTACTTTGGGAACTGATTTTATTTGGCAATTTTATTTCAAGTGGACGTCCGAGTTGGTCATACCCACTTCCCTCCCCCTGTCCACATTGTGTCCGTGACTCAACCTTCCCCCCCCCCTACCCCCTACACGAGGACGTCATTTTTGAATGGCCCCTAAGCTGATAATCTTAGTATCTTTTTGGATACTTAGCGCGTGAACATTATGCGGAGCGTTTGTTGGGATGAGATTCCCAGAGACTGAACTTTTGGCAGCGAAAACTATATAATTTGTTTTCAAAATACATGTATTAAAAATAATTAAAAATTCGGTTTAAGATTTCGTGAACAAATCAAATTTCGACATTAAGCGGCCAAACTGGATTATTTTGGAATCATGAAGGCTATGGTCAATTTTTTATAATTCTAACGAACTGAATTACCAGGTATTACGCCGAAAAGACTAAATAGTTTTACAATTGTCGCTTTTGAATTTTTTCACAATTATCTCGTATTATATGGATTAATCGACAGTTTCATTTTACATTAAATAATTTGTATCGTTTAAAATTTGGGAAATTGAGAATACATAATTTTAAGGCTCCTTTATTAAGCTTAAACTCGTCAATATTAATCCATCAATGCGTGTATAGTAACCGACGAAATTGCACTGCTACTAAATGTTTCTTGAATATTCTCGATTTCATCTTCATGTAGAATCTCTACATTTCAACCTATACATGCTTACGAAATCATATGTAAATATATGTAGCATATAATCAAGATTTTGAATTTCTATAGAATGTAAGATAAGCTCACCCATAGGTTGGACCTTCATTTTGTTTTTGTAAAATTAATTATACACTGCGAAATAAACAATGGGACAGTACAGGAATGAAACATGAAACTATGTATGTGATAAAAGGCAACGTAAAACTCAGATGCAAAATTTAAAAATTTATAAGCCTGGTATGCAGCATTGTACTTGTAATGATTACGAGACTACCTTAGGGGAATATGCTTAATGCATGAAATATTCGGAGCTAGTTTCAAGCTCGCGTTTTGAAAGAAAGGGAAGAAAGGACGCAGCTAGGTTTATTACATATTTACAACGTTTGTGCATAATAACAGAAGCATTCATAAAATCCTTTCTTAATGTCTCCGATGTAACAAGCCGCGTTATCTGCGTATTAAAAATCCTGGTTGTATACTGATTGCTGTATAATTTATGACGTTGTTGCGCACCTTCAACTTGTCATCATTTAACGATGTTTGCTGTTTAATTTTAATTTTATTATTTAAAGCAAACAAAAGCATCGGGCCTGCTCACGTTCATTTAGAAGCTATTTACATTGGATGCGAAATTTCTGGGATGGAGCATTCCTATAATACATGCATAAACAATAATGCAAATGGCTTCCCAAAAGACCAGATTACCTCCTACATTCCATAACATTGTAAAATACGATGCGTATAAATGAAATAAATAAAGGGACGGAATTTATTACGTTCGGTACAAACATTACAGTAAAACGGAAAGCATCGTTCCATCAAATTCCTAGAAACAAATTAAACAAATGCAGTTTCCAATTCCGTATGCGTGAATATAATGCGTGCTAGTGTGTATCGTCTTTATTTGAATCTTTCGTGTCGATATTTTTCAAATATTGGCCTATCAAATCTCAAAGGCCGAAGTTATTAAATTAGTAGATATCTTATAAATATACTGTACCACGATAAAAAATACTTCCTTTATTGTAGGGTGCCACAGAAAATGTAAACTATACTCTTTCTTGGTCATATTTGGTGACCACATATCTTGTATGCCTAAAAGTTTCAAGTTCTTCGTCAATTTATGATCATTAGCATTCGCGATTGCGAGGGCACTCTGAGTTTACCATTTATCTTCACTGCTAAACCCTGAATCATAAAGAATTATTTCTTCTGTACGAACCAATAATTAACATTCGATTATTAACCAAATTACGGATAATGTACATGTACAAGTCATTGCCAGACTGCTTAATATTCTGACTTAATTTGTATAATGATCTCCCTGCCAAATTGTACAATGTGTTGACTGCAGGGTAAAGAATTGAATTGGTCTGATAAAATCCCACATGTCACCTTATTTCTGTCGTAAAAGTTCAAACTGAATTGAAATCGTGGATTCAAATTAATGCTTGGAATTTACAACTATAATGGGTGAATGGAAAAAATGAAAAATTCTAATAAAAAACTGGTTGACGAATTTTTTCCAAGGCTTTAATCAAGAATCTTAATTGTCTCTCAACAATCGCAATGTTATAGTTAAGAAACTCGACGTAATGATGGACACGCGACTGTCGTTACATCGTGACCACAATGTCGTGGAATGTACCGCTTAATTCGCTGGGTTATCACCGGATATCTCAATTACAGAATGTCGTAAAATAGCATAAAAATGCGCCGAGATCCGCCTCATTAACGATTTAATTAACGTTGACATTATTGGCTGTCAATTAATTCACTTCTTGAAATTAAAAGTCGCGAGTAGTTTAGCATCGATCCGACTAATCGTCTGACTAACCTATATACGAAGCGACGATTCGATGACTTATGACCTGTCACTTAATGAATTTAACTTAGACAATTAGATTGAAAGAAAAATCTTGTCAGCCCCCAGTTTTTGGGATTTATTTTTATTCGTACAAGGTAGTATACAATTGTACAATGTTCAAAGCTGCCAAGTTTAATTTAAATTTGAAATCATCTCATGTTAAGTATGTCAAAATCAGAAGAAAATAATTAATTGGCTAAACATATTATTACCCGCATATAAGAAACTTTCTTGATGGGGAAGTAGATTTTTGAGATATTTTAATTTGTTAACTGCCTTCTGAATTTTTTTACTCTTGATATCTTGACTACATGCATGTGACACCAGCAAATGACTTCAGGTTTTTGAAACTTACATCGGGGAATAAAAATATGCCATTCCTTAATTTGTTTTAGTCCAAACTAATTTGTAGACTTAGAATTTAAAATGCGTCGCACGAATTTTTTCGTACTAGAATTCTTTTTCCCACAAATTTTGTGCTGTATTCGTAACATAATTTTGAAAATAATGTACTTTACAATGTACTGTAGCCTAGATTATTTTCAATACAGTTAAGAATATGTTTGAAATTTAAATTTTTTTTGTCAAAACTTAGGAAAATGTTTTCGCACTTGGAAAACAGTGTTCGGCATTAAAAAATGTTTCAAATTTAGAAATTATGTTCGAAATTTAGGAATATGCTGATAAATTTACGTGGTTCGATAAAGTAAAACAATGCAGTCTAAAACTCCTTTGTTACACGCAGTTCCAAATGGAATACAATTCTGAACTGCGGATAACTAGCAAAAAATCTTGTTAAATTATGATTCCTCGAGTTTGCTTTTACTGGTACTGTACATGTTGTATGCCTACCAGCAAAACTCGCTATAAAACTATTTACTGTACGCTCGGCTTATGGCGAAATCCTTCTTGAAAAATCCTGTCTTTTTTCCAGAATGCCAGTTCATGAAAACCTAATTTAAGTTCTTCCCACTCAAGGCTACGCACGCTGTCCCGTAGCCTCGTTAACACTCGAGATCGATCATCTAAAAGAATGCGATCCACACTTATTGAAATAGCGAAAATTTTTCTATTAAAACTTTCCGATTAGTGTAATCCAACTGAGTAAATTCCGAAGCCGATGTTGCGACATAATTCAATTTTCCGAGCGAAATTTTCATTTGCCCCGGCCACATGGACGAGGAAATGCTCGGGGCAGTGTCTGCAGCGATCAAAAGTTTGATTCGATAGGAGCGGAATTAGAGGCCACCGTTGTAAAAACAGCCGTTAAAAGACACGCGAGTCGCTTTTTGGAAATGAAATCCTTCGTTCGATCCTATTTGTGTAGAAAGTAAGTTAGGTGAAGCAGAAAAAAAATCTAGGATATGATTTCTCTTCAATCCCGTAGCCCGTTGTGGATTGGCCATTCTACCGCATGTAGCCGCTGGCTACTTTGAAATTCTAATGCGCACTCATAACACGGTGGTCATCCAGTGGAAGCAATTCGGTTGTGATTTGTGGAAACTCGAGAGACCAGAACTCCGAGCGCAACCCCCCACCATACCATCCTCGGCATCAGTTAGCCTAGGTCGTAAGTCACCTGGAAAATGCGGATAACCATGCAAAGAAATAAAATTTATATCTAAAATGCCAACGATTTCTAAACGAATGGTGCCGGTTGGTGGGGCACTAAGAAATTCCTTTCAGGAAAACAGTAATTTTTATTGTCCGAGTGACATTAACAAGCTCGTTATGCCGAAAGAAGAAGACCAACCCTATTTTTCGGGGCCTTCTAACCATAAAGTTTCCGGTCGTACGTACAGGTATACCCTGTATTAATTATGGCGCGTATTATGCAACCTCTCGACTGGTGGAACTGAACCCTTACATTGTTAGGAATAATTCCGTACAGTTGAAGGAAAAAGTGCTGAAACGAAATTTCCAGTATTTTTTTTGTGTGATGACAGTACATAACTAGTGTTAGCCACTGTCAGTACTATTGCGTACTTTTCGGAATATTATGATACTGGTTTTCATCGTTTTCTGTATTTAAATGTATGACCCAGTCGTAGTTCATGTATAAGTACAGTATACGTGCGCTCGCGAAATGATTTTATTGTACATGTAGTTGTATAGACAGGAAAGTTTGAATTGCCTTATTGAAAAGTTTCTACTCGGGGACTTTACGGACCTTAAGGTTGTAGTATTTTCACACTTAAATCCACGAGAGATAGGATTACTATTCAATATACTGTAGGTTAGTGCGGTACTGCCATCCTGATTTAAAGACTTCATATTAAGTAGGGGATAAATTCCGACCTTTTAACTAAAACGGACATCTTCAAGCGTCGTATGAACGCGGTCAACAATTTCAACTTTTTTTTTCATCTTAACTTTCGTCATCTAATATTTTGGCAGTTCTTTTTTAATTTTCATTTTAAAGTACGCTGAAATGTCCTCTCCACATTTAATTTCGCTTTTTTTTGGAAGCTTTTAAAAACTGCAATAACTCGGTAGATTTGTGGCCATTGTCAGCGGTATTTCTCATATATTCGCATTTTACATCTTTTGTTACTTAGTTAAACTCGTGTTTTTATGAAAATTGCCTAGGCGGCCATTTTTAACCATTCTTGTAAGGTACATAAATTGCGGGCGTATAGTTTTTCTTTTTCCACTGAAGGGGAACGTATATTTCAGCATATATATCAACGTGCACTCTGCACAAAAGGGATTTTATTTCGCACGAAAGTGTTCATGAATTTGTAAACAAATGTATTTCAGAGGCCTACTTCTTCACTTGCTTAGTTTTACGTTCGACGAAAATATCCATACGGGCTATTGTTCGGTATAGGAAGCATCGATCCGATGAACTGCAAACTTTAACAAACTTTGCACTTTTTCTGGTCTGAGGTGGCCTATATTCTGTATGTTCAGCGTAATGTACGCTGCATTGATAAACACTCCCGTGCCATTCGAGCGTCCTAAACGCACGCCCAGGATAGAATATAGACTTATGGGATCTTATTTGATGAGTGTGATCGAACTCAAAGTGGTTTTATCGTTAAGTTCGATGCACTCCAGCATGCAGAATCTTTACAAATGCCTTCCTTTTTTTTATACATCAGAGGTTCGGTGGATGAGTAATGACGCCACGCAGGATCCATTGCCATGGCAACCGCAGCATTCCGAGCATTCTTGGCAATTGTGGTTTGACACTGTAACTTTGCCACCCGCGTCATTTTTCCTGACATTGTCTCGGACCCGTTTGGCACGTCAACAACAAAAACAACAAATAGCAATTTAGTATCTCTTACCACGATCTTATAGGAAATAAAATTGTTTACTCATGCCCGTGATTCAGGGTCATGTACTCGTAAGCGGTTGTTACCTAATTGTCACCGCAATGGCATTTGAACGAATGCGGGGTGAGACATAACATTCTTCCCGTACGAAATGTTTACGTAAGAAACGAGAGATTTGATGAAAATGAGGTGATGGGAAAGGCTAAGTAATTTTACTCTGTCAGTGACAGTACTCCTGACACATTTCACGCAAACAATGCGACTAGATTATTACATTTCAGAAATCGATCTTCATGGGCCTCGTTAAGATAACTTTGAAAAAGATTATAACGGGAAGTTCCCCGATAAAAATTGCAACACCTTCCCATTCATATGCGTGGGGTAGGATTTCATCCAAATTTAGATGAAACTCAAGCTTTTATTGTTGAAATATTTATTAAACGCAGTTTGAGCTGACCATCGGTAAGAAAGCTCCGATGGAATTTTAAGCCATCGTTATGCATTCGCTGAATTATATTTAATTTCTAAAAGCAGTCAAATTATCCGACAAAAACTCAGAGGGCATTATAATGTATAGTTAATGATGTTCATTTATGTCGGTTACAGGATCTTCCGAGCTTTTCCGTGAAAATCGACGTC
This sequence comes from Megaphyllum sjaelandicum, assembly GCA_034698745.1. Taxonomy (NCBI): domain Eukaryota; kingdom Metazoa; phylum Arthropoda; class Diplopoda; order Julida; family Julidae; genus Megaphyllum; species Megaphyllum sjaelandicum. Next base: position 22,365 of record JAQGBX010000501.1, on the reverse strand, counting down.
ATTCGTTTGGGTTAGAAACTTCCGAAAGGTCAGTTAGCGACATTTAATCACATTACATCGCGTTAGAACATTCACGATGCTTCCCAGTAAAATATGCTCCGAAAGAAAAAGTTTATTAATTTTTGAAAAAAAAAAATATGATGCTTGTTTCTAAAAAAGAAAAAAAACGTTTCGAGTTGCGTATTGGAATAAATACTATAGTTCACAAATTGAATATAAAAGCATTACTGCGATTACTTATACACGCTACGCGATGACATTCATTTTTAAAATTTACATCTCGATGCAGTCGTTTTACTGTTCTAATTCAATTTGAAAAACGGTTCCGTTATTAATATTATTTCGAGGAGACTTGCCTATGAACTCGCGTTGCCGATAATTAGATAAACATAAAGTGGATGAGGGAATATTTCGGCGTAATGTTAGACACCCGGTTGCGAAGAAAATGTAAATAAATAAAAGCGAAACAGTTTTCATGTATTGTTGAGTGCAAAACGGCACGCCCGAGATTCGCCGTTTATATTATTTATCGCATCTCTGTCACTAGCTTCAGTTCCGTAAAATTTGATACTTAAGAGTTGTTGGGGATCCGAAATTTGGATATCCTTCGCCCGGAGCGATTTGTCTTTTTTTTCCGGATCCTATATCAGCCTTAAAAGTCTAAGCGCCAAGACGAATGAGAGCGAGATCCTCCGCACAAATCTAGCTCTAAAACAAAGAAAAGTTATAAATAAAAGATGTATCAGGGAACCACTGGTTTGCCCTAATCTAAAATTCACCGGAGGAATGGAAACCTACATTGATATATTGTTCTAATCTAATGGATTTTAAAAATAAAGCCAGGGCGAGGAATTTAAACGCGAAATTCGAAGCTCCCAGATTTCCGCAATGATTTAACACATATATAGGCTACTTATAGATTCTGCAATTCTTTCTATACCGTAAGACACTTAGAAGGTTCTGTCTATAACGTACATTTATTTGGAAATACGACGTGGTTTATAATGCCCCAGTAGTAGGCCTACTTGTTTTGTTCATGGCGTCGCATATGGGTCGACCTTTACTTGTATTCCTTGTATTCCTCGTAAAATTGGGTTTTTACGAATGTGTAATTAGCAGATGTAGTAACTGCACAGTGTACGTTATACCAGTATGGTCACTCCGCGCATTCCTCCTATCCATCTTCGCAGCGCCAATTTTCCGACTGGCGGCCAGTGCCCGAAACTTCGTGTGAGAAAAAATGTGCAGCAGACGACAAAATTAGGCAGCGTCTGCTTTATTAAAATGCATTTATCGCTATCACTCCTTTCAAACGAATTGCTGCATACTTAGTATTGTGCATTCCTGTGGCAATCTGTTATCCTATGTCGATCGAGTGACACGTCACCTACGATACGATCCTATCCCGTTGGAAAGGACATTTTCTGGACATGGGGACATGAAAGGTGCCGACACGGGTCGAGTGACCATATACTGGTATTACGTATACTGTGTGTATTAATTGCCTCGTTAAAATGTCACGGCATTATGTCGGGTTAAAATGAATGATGAATTGGCGCGAAACTGCAAATTGGGAAAATAAATCCAAGTTTTCTAGAAAGTATTCAAGCAAAGCATCTCACGCTTTGCATGATGTATCTGAAGAATACATGCATAAGTACAAAGTATAGCTTCGTATTTTCTGACATTTCCAAAAAAATTACAGTGAAATCGGGACAATGTAGTGCGTGATGGCGCTCCGAGTTATAGGAAATGTACTTAATTCGTGCCATTTTACTCTAATGTGCGACGCAAATACGGCTCTCGTACTTAAAGCCACTGAGCAAATAAAAACAAGTTGAAGTTGCCAAGCAACGAGTTTTACTGTCACTCGAATTTGCCAACATGAAAGATGTTGCGCATTCAAAAGATATGTCATAAAATTGTCAAGATTAAGAAGCCTGAAATAAAACTTGCCATTACCTATTTGGTTTACATTCGTAGAATGCATAAAATAAAAAATAAAAAAAGTGTATATATGAAGCCGTTTTTTTTTCTCCGAATTATACGCGTTCGAACGTGAATACGCCCGCGTAATAGTGAATATTTATATTATTTATTGGGTACATTTATTGGTCGTATTTTCAGATTTGGTTAGGTTGCAATCGACTGGTGGGTATCAATAAAAACTAAAAATAATTCAGACGTTTGCAAATGTCCCGAATGTTCTATTCCACAGTATTGGGTGGAAAATTCCTAGAATTAAGCTATCATGTTGTTGCCTCGATAAGTTGGTTTATTGATGCATTAATAATTGCAATATCATGCTTTATCTTCTTTATCATTCATAAATTTTTGGAGAGCACCATTATATAGACCAGACTCATTAAAGAAAATGGATATGATCACTTAACTGCATAGCGAGCAAGAAAGCTCGTAATTTAACACTACAGTGGAATGCCATTAAGAAGTCGTTTTATACGAATTTCTGATATTGCGAACTGATTTCGAATCCCCGTCCTAGGTAGGATATGATCGAATGATGTTAATTTCTTAGTTTAAAACAAATTTCGAATGTAAAAAGTTTCGGCTAAAACGAATTAATTTTCGACTAGCCAACCTTTCGCGCTATGTTTCGTTAAAACAAACTTTTTAAAACATGAAAAAAAATAACGGATAATTCCTCGATAAAAGTGAATTGGAATTTCAGCCAATGTTTGATTCACATAATACGAACTCCGGTTTATACCAACGGAGTTTGACTACACTTGAAATTCGACTGTGCTGAGTCCTGCGTACTTAGAATATTGTCAGTTTTAAATCGGTCCTAACAAATTTAAAGCAACCTACATTGTCTGCATCGGGCGTTTCGTTAAGAAGCGTAATATAGCCTTGATTTTCAATGGGTTCACAACTTCCCCCTTATTTTTATTCAACGATGTGGAAGTATAATTACTAATACCCAATGCTTGGTCCTAATAATAGTATATACGTTGACAAAACTGTCCTCTTAATTCCTCATGCGTTAGTAAACCTTAAGATATTATTGAGTAATGCCCATTGCTTGGTCCTGACAGAAGTACATGTACATTGTATATATACTGAAGATTTCCTCGCGTACAGTAAAATGAATAATGAGTATAATTTTATTTAAAATCTAAGGATTTCTGGCGGTATCATGATAGCCTCGAAAATGCAGCGATATGAAAAACCCATTTCACGATGGGTGTAGACAATTATGGTTTCTTGTTTGTGGAATACAGTTGGCGTCCACGTGTTAGTTCCCTTTCTTCTCCCCCCCCACCAGAACTCGTCCTTTATCATAGTCGCCTGCAAAATAAGAAATAGAACGGATTGCTAAATTGAATTGGTGGGAAATTGCTGGTGCATGAAAACACAAAGAATGGATAACAAAATATATTCAAAACAGAATTTGCGCGGAAGAAATTATGCTCAGCAATTACTCAAAAAACTGCGCAGCGTCTTATCCATCAGAGGAATGAGTTATTATTTTGAAAGAAGAATTTTTTATTGTTGTGGTTTTCATCGAGAATGGTATCTCGCTTAGATAATGGCTGATTGGGGTTAGTCTCAGGTAATAAATTAAATCACTTTGAAATTATTGCTGTACCATTGGAAACCCGGGTTTTTTTGCCATACTGAGCCGCTAATGTATTTCTGACGTGCAATTCTGACGCATTTCATTTTTTAGTGAGAAAGTTTTTGCGTTGCTTTTCCAATTTACATTTCTAGTTCTATACACGTAAATGTATGCTCACGGATTATTCGTCATAAAAGATTTTCTATACACGAAAAGGCGGTTAGAAAAGGCTCTTACCATGAACAATAAGTCACGCGTGCATTTCAAACGCCTGCCATATTTAGACCTATAAGCAGTAGTCTTGAATTGAATCCGACTTATAATAACGATATATTTGAGAGATTTTTCACAACGTCGTAGTTTGCCATTTTTAATCGTAGATTGAATGTTTAGCACAAAGCTTGAAGTTTTGAAAGTGACACTTTGTAAATATGCAGCCGATTCAACCTTCAGCGATAAAATGAAATATGATGGGAAGCTAATGTAAATTACATTAAAGAGCGGTTATCGAGTTATCTAATTCTGTACCGGATAAGTTTTTTTTTGTAGTTAAAGAGCATTTTTGGAAAAAAAATTCAATTCAATGAATTTGATTTAATTAAATTTCTTACCAAAATGCACCTAAAAATTACCTGTTCCATAAATTTCACGGATTAATTTTAATTGATATCAAAATTTATCTTAATTTGGTTTGGTATGAATGAAGTTTAAAGTTATGGTGGCAGTAGGATGTAGAAAAATAAGGCTGCCCCTGAAAGAGGGCAGGGCAACCTTTACTAACCTAGGAGCGCGCAATGATTGCCGCTCTTTGGGTCAGCTTTTCATATTAAATTAATTCAAAAACTTTTGAGCCATGTGATCCACAACTAACACTCAGCCTAAGAATTAGACAATAGGATAGGAACTGAAATAAAAACATTTAACTTTATTTTACGTTGCTTTTGATTTCTGTCCCGCGATGATACTAAATCCATATGCATAGCACGCTTGATAAAACGATAGGCACAATGAAATGAGTTGGAATAAATTTTATTACGTTGCTATTTTGATACGATTTCGCTTTTTCCTTTTCTAAGATTTAGTGCCTACATAATAAATAATTCTAATGTGCTCAGTAAAAAAACGCGGAATATCCACCCGTCGTTTTTCTGCAATTCGTTCTGTCAAAGAAAATTTCCCAAATCCAAAACATTGACTATCGAAAACTTTGGATGTTTAATATAGTCTGAATATTGTCCATATTTCAATGCATTAACCACAGTCGAACCTCGTTAAGACGTATCTTAAAGGACGTCAATTTGTTCGTTTTAACCTCAGTTAAAGCCGAGTCTTAGTTGGTATTATCAAAAGTCAGGCAAACATGACTTCTGGCAACAAGAGCTAAAATTTCATCGAAGTTTGGATAAAATCCTTTCCCAGTAAACAGACAGTGCTTTAACGTTTATTGGCGAATTCCTCGTTACAACGCAATTTTTTTTCAAATGGCCTAAAGTTCATTTAAACGTAACATAGAACGAATATTCGGGAACTCAAAAATGCACACGTTTTAGCCAAAAAATTGTAATCTATGAATTCGGAATACGCCATAAACGAAATAATTAACATATTCGTCCATATATAAGGAAGAGAACTGAAAATATTTCTTTCAGAAATTCGTATTAAGCGAGTTGTACTTCATCAGGTTCTAGTGTAGCCAATTTATAGCGATGTTTCCCATGAAGGAATCATTGCAGTAATCGATTGTTATATTGTTTCTCTGCATAATGGGAACTTTGGACCATTAAATTGATCACTTTCACAGCACATCCATCGTCATTGCTAAGCCAAAATATTATTAAACCGAATTTTAGGGGTTCGTACGTTCGGATTATTCCTTTAAAGGATTGTTTATGTCCGTGTAATTACAACACTAGCACTTTTCGGGCTTCCATAAAAGGGGCATCGACCAATTAACCGATTGATTATCGCCGGAGTGTTCGGAAACCTCGCTAAGTTGCTCTTGTTTTGCCAATGGTATTGTCTAATTTAGGTCTTTGTGTTCGCTTTAATTGAAGGGATGGCGTAGAAATGTTATAAACACAAGATTTCATTCGTACATCTGACAACGGAATGGCCATTAATCTAATCAATTCCTCACGGAGTTTATGGCGTCACAATCTGTGACCGAATGTTAAGTGAAACGAGTCTCGATTCTCTTTTAGACGAACACCGTCGAATAAATTTTCGTTATTTGGTTTGGGGGGCGGGAGAACGGAAATGCTTGCCAAATCAGTCTTTCGAAGAAAACTGCGCGCATTAGGTATATTCCAAACATTAATTTATTCAGGAATGAGATTTAAATAACTACGGTGTAAGATGGTTCGATGGAGTTCCTTTAAATTTGAGGTTAGTGCAAGCATCTATTTTAGAAGTTTTTGAAGTCCCAAAAATTTTCCATTAAAATTCTGATGATAAAGTCATGCACTTAAATTCTGACGATTACTTCATTAATTAAAATGGTGATACTGTCGTTGAATAAAATTCTGATGAAGTCATTCATTACATTTCTGATATCTCGAGGTCGGTGAGAATTTTGAGGATGTCCAAAATTCTCTAAGTGGCGGCCTAAGAGCCCTCTTGGGGGGGTGGAAGTCCCCTTCCTAGGCAGAATTCCCAGGGAAGTGACGCTGGCACATCCCCCCTGGCGTTGGCGTTTAGCCCTGATGTATAGAAATATGCTAACGTTAAAAATCCACCAACAAACATTTCTGATATCGCCTTTTATTCAAATGCCCCTGGCGTTGGCGTTTAGCCCTGATGTATAGAAATATGCTAACGTTAAAAATCCGCCAACAAACATTTCTGATATCGCCTTTTATTCAAATTATGATAATGATGTCATTTGTTAAATTCTGACGATATTATTTTAGTCCTGACGATAACGTCGTTTATTAAATTTCTGATGATGACGACATTCGTTAAAATTCTGATGATGATTTTAATAAAATTCTTAAGAATTTTTAATAAAACGTCATCATTAATGCAAACCCAGACGTAGTTTTAAGTTGAAAAAATTCAGGATAGGACAATAATGCGCGCCGCTGTTTTTTTTAATAACCATAAAGTCTCGATATAGTAAAGAAATATCCAACTTTTGTAAATGGAAAGACGCGTTCAACACGTTGATTGCCATCTCTCTCAAGTGTCATCAAAAGTTTCCCAGATTCTCCGCTATTTTAAAGCCCGGGATTATCGAGTCTTTAAAGCTGTCCTGGTGTAAATTCCAAAAATGTTAGGCATTAGACTTTTAATAAGGCTGAAAGAGAAAGATCAAAATTAGTTTACGATGAAATGCTCTTTGACACCGCGTACTTTCATTACAGGCTTAGCTTGACAAGCGATTTATGGTGGGCTAAAAACGAGCATGTTGGTTATGTTCACCAGTTCGTCGCCTACATTTTGAAGTTTCCTCGCGAGAAACGCGGCTTTAAGATGAGCACGTACGCCTCGTCTTGATTATCGACTTTTAATTAGCAAAGCACTAACTCTCGAGTTAGTGTTTTGCATGGTTTCGCAACTGCGAGTAGGTAGAATTGCGGAGAAACAAATATCACGCGGGGAAATAATTTCAGCGTTTTCGAGAATCTTTAATAATACGCTGTAATCGGTTCCACTGTCTGGAAGAAAGGTGAGGCAAAATTGAGAATGGTTCATTTTAAGAAAGTACAGGTCGAACTTTGCCTAAAAGAATCTCGAGGGACGTTAACAATTGTTCGTTTATACCTTAGTTCGATTATCGGAAGTAAAAAAACGATGATTTCAGCAATCTAATTGTTGAAATCGAAGTTTGGATGAAATCATATTCGACGTATATGGATGGGAAAGTCCGGCAACTTTTATCGGGGAATTTCCTGATATCATTTCTTTTTAATGTAAAATGTGTTATAAATTGCAAAAGTCAGTAAACAGGGTACCTCCAGTCTTGGAAAACCGGGGAAAGTCAAAGAACATAGAAGCTCAGGGTATATTTGCAAACTTTGAAATTTTCCCAGTGCAAATTTTTAAAATGTTCACTTTTTTCTAGCGCAAACTTGCAAAATTTCCAATTTTTACTAGGACAACTTTACAAATTTGTCCACGTTTTCCCGAGGACAAATTTACAAAAATTTTCACATTTTCCCCAAGTAGGCCTACAAATTTTCACCATTTTAACCTTTTTTCAGTAAAGATTTGTAACATTTTCAATAGGTTCCGAGGAGAAATTTGTAACATTTCCAACCGATTTTGAGGACAAAATCGGCAAAATTTTTAGCTTTTTCAGAGTACAAATTTGCAAAACTTTCAAAATTTACCGAACAGACTACAACTTTTGTTTGTTTTAGACGTCTGAATGGGAGGGGATCCTTATTGACCGCGACTCCATGCGGACAGGAAGTAGGGGGGAGGGAGTCCAATTTTGGGCAAATTTTGCGGACGCTTTTTTTGAATGGCCCCTCACGGTTTTAAACCCGCATTTGATACCAACTTATAGTGCAACACGGGGGAATTCTGCTGCAAGTTCGTGGAAAAGCGGCCGCATTGTGACGCGATGTCAAACTGAAACAGAGTAAATTTGATATAATAAGCAGGTGACTGGATCGGGGAAGACGTTTTAACAAGTTAGACATCAGTCAACTGTTTTAAGCCGAAGCGAGTCACCCAATTAAGGCGTAATGATGTACAAGAATGCCTTTTTTTTTTAAAGGCTGTCTTTTCTTCCTTGGATGGAGTGGTGCTTCGCAAATTCTGCCTAGTGATTGCTAATATCGTGGCATATGCTAATACGTCATTCGCCATTAATCACTCGCAGAAGCAGCAAGATGCGCGTTTGATGTACGCGTCATGTATCTCCCATTTTTCCATTAGGATATGCAAATCTAATAAGAGGCACAATCACGACTGGAATTATCCGCGGCGTTTGGCCATCGGGTGGAAGCGTTCCCGAGAGAATTTCTAGCGGTGTCTTAAAAATTTCATGATTTATAGCGTGCAGACGGTCACATTTAGCCTCGGCGTGTGACGTGATCAAATTACTAGCGACTAGATTGAGTAGTTTTGCTACGGGGGTAGGCCTAAGTGATTTATGAAAAGGCCCGACACTGGCCCTGATTAGCCCGAAAGACCACACGATATATACCGAACCATCAATCTTCCGACAAACTATCAACTCATTATTTATCTTCGTCACATTTCGAGTTATGGACACGGCGAGGCAACGATGGCAATCGTTATTGTACACGCGCTCGGGCATACGCAATGCGATCAGCGACGGAAACAATAACCTTATACCGATTTTCAGGCCAGGAATTTTCTCGTTCAGCTGCGGAATGGATGTCGTATTCAATTCGACCTACTTCCTGTTCGGAGAAAGGCAACTTTGGCAAACGATTAACCATCACGTTTGGCGACCGTTGCAACGAGCAACCCCTTGACAATGGCAAACACTGAAGACACGAGCCTTGCGGGGAAGTACGTTGTAACCGAATTTAAGCGAATTTCGGATATCAGAATTTCCGTACGAGGCGAGAGAATGGTTTGCATTTTGAAAGGAGCTTTAAATTTTGCACCCCTGGCCGAATGTTAAAAATCGTCCAGTGCGCCATATGTTATGCTTAACGCTACAGTCGAATCTCGTTAAGACGAACTCGATGGGACGTCAAAATTTGTTCGTTTAAAACGAATTTCGTGTTATCGGAAATAATCCAAAACATGAATTTACGAATAAGAACTACAGTTTCGTCGAATTTTAGATGAAATTCTGCCCAAATCATATGAATGGCAAGGTGCTGAAAGATATATCGGGGAATTTCCCATTTTTTTTAATGTTGTATCAAGTTCGATGTACGTAACGTAACGCGAATGCTTAAAGGAACTCGGAAAATTCATTCATTTTAAACGAGAAATTTCTAATCCGAATTCGGAAATTATCTTAAGCGAATAAATGAACTTTTTTTCGTCCGTGCACTAGGACGGGGATTGGATACGACGAGTTCGTACTATCAGAAATTCGCATCAAGCGTGTTCTTCATGACGAGGCTCATAAAATCTATACGTACGTACGTATTTATGCCAAGGAGCATTAGCTATATTTTAATACTTTTTCTCTAAATGTCTTTGATGTAAGCATGTTCTTGAAGTTAGACTGAGTGATTCTAGACCGTGGCGCCATCCTTTATTACTCTGTTTGTAAGATAATAGAAAATGAAATGTTATATGGTTGGTATTAATAAATTAAGTTATTTAAGTAAGGTAAAATTGCTCATTTCTAACGTTTATACGCGCTTTATTACCGCGAATTTAATGGGTTATGCACCGGTAAACTATAAAACGTAACCCTAGTCCTAAGATATTCAAATTAGAGCGAATATGTCATGCAAAAATAATCGGGATGCCACCTACCAGGAATTCTAGACAACTATCGCTCCGTTTCCTCGCGGAATTCATTTCCTACATTGTTGTACTAGCATGTTACAGCTAAACATTATTGTAGCGCACAAGCGGGTGATTTTCGCGGAAATGCGAATTTCCCATCCGTATACATTTTCCAGGAGAGGATCAGCGTAATCTAATTTTACTGGAAAAGGCTGCACATTTGTTTAAAAGCATTATAATGCATATTTCATGAGTGAAAATCATGCGCCGAGTATGTTTATTGCAGCCAGAGGTTGTTTTCCTATAGCACCAGCTACATTTTAATTAAACATGGCTCTTATTTATACGCGCTGCAACAGTCGTGACATTTTTTCCTTTCCTGTGTTATGTATTACATTGAATCGAACCATAATTTAAACAGTTTTTTTTAACGTTAACGAATTTCATATTCGGACAGTCGTTGTTGGCTCAGTTTGTTTCAAATCGGAACAATAGAAGTACAGTATGTGTATTTTATGGTTTATATGGTTTTCCTGCCCAGCTTAGTGCTTTACAAATTAGCCATAAAAATGTATTTTACTTACGGCGTATTCAGATGGTCAGTCTGGTGTGCACCGGTGTAGGCTACAAGGTGAGGCAGAAGTCTGTTAAATCTGCACTATTGCAGGCAGCAGGCGCCACAAGACTTTACAGACTTATCCCTCACCTTGTAGCGTACACCGGTGCACACCAGATTGACCATCTGAATTCGCCATTACACATCTACAGTGAAACCTCATTACGAAGAAATCGCTTTATACGACTTTTTTATGGTACGAACTCGTTTCCACTCCCAATCATAAGATATGAATGAATAATAATAATTAATTGACGACAATATGATAAAAGGTACGTTATAACGGGGAAATTCTTTGATAAAAATGCAGCCCCTTTCCATACATGTATACGTGGGTATAAAATTTTATCCAAACTTCGATGGAACTTTAGTTCTGGTTGTTGAAGTCATGTTTTGTCTGATTTCTGATAATACGAACTACGGTTAAAGAGAGCAAACGAGAGCAACGTTGCTCGACTGTATTTTCATATACATGTATTGACACTTTCTGGAGACTGTCCTTTTCATGGTACAGCCTAACTCGAAATATATTTAAAAACGACACTTTGTTACTGTTCAAAACGTATAATGCGAAATACATCTTTATCAACGAAATGATTTTACATATAGTTTTTTTCTCGCGAAAAATACCTGTATAATTCATGAATCCATCAGGATATCTGGCAGTGAAATTTAACCTGTACAGAACTCCGTTTAGGAATTTCAGTTGACCATATGATAGGAAAATATTTCAAGTTTTACCGATAACTATTCGACGTGCATATATTTGCGTCTTTCTTCGAACCCCGCAGCGTCGTAAGTGTTCCGCTATTTGTAAGTTACGAGCGTGTCCTTAATTGTAAGGGATATTGACGGTAGATTCGGTGGCCAGTGTTCGGTATGCGTGGCATCTTTGAGTAGCCATCGCGGTCGGAGGAAGGAAACTGTCCTGCAGTGCATGAAATTAGATGTTCCGATCTATAAGAGAGCTGGCTTTTATGAAAATCTTTATGAGATAATGGTCTTCCTCTCCCTCGAGTCCAATGAAGATGATGTAGGCTAAGCCCCTTTTGCCTGAAATGGCTGCCCATTAGTCGTATTAGAGAACGCGGGACCGAGTTAAGCGATTGGCTCCCCATAAATCATTGGACGTGATATCGAGTTCTAGCCACGATACGGTACGCACCATCGAGGGGACAATCCCCTAAAACGCGCGCCATCACGAAAATAGATGGGAGCTCGTAAATCGAGTAGGAAATCATTTTAAAATTCTATCAGAACGTCGCGACCTACAAACCCAGAAACTGGTAGGGAGTCTAGTAGGAATAAAAAATAAAATTCTCCTAACCGAAATGGTTTCGTAGTCGCACGGAGAAGGAAATGAGCTTTCGGAGATGCTAAGAATTGAATTTCAAGTACATGTATATTGCGTCGAAAATATTTTCTTTTCGAGGTTGGTCGTCATTTCTTTTTAAACTTGGAAATTTGCTGAAATTAGTTACTATTAAAGTCGCTTAATAATAGCTCACGCTGGTTCCAGCGATTTGGCCGAAATAAGCTACTGACCGAAATAGTCGATGAACGTCAAAAACACGCTAAAATTTATATTATCAAAATAATTTGTTCTATGTTTTAAAAATACATATATTTAATTGTGCGTATGTATTTACATATTTTTAAAATTATATGTAGGCCCTATGAAAAAAAGTTGTTAATGGTTTGTTGTTGCCGGTTTGCTTCACGGCTGAAATTTAATTTTTTAAAATACGCAGAAAATCCATCTAAGTACAGCCGCTGATAAATTAGATGCTAAGATGTACGCATGCGCGTTGTCCAAACGTGTCCGTGCTTGTACGAAAGCTGTTCAAACTTTGATCGAGTTATGCGATGAGATGACCGAATTAAGCGATTTTTTGTATAGAACAGCATAGGAAAAAATCAGTTCTTATTGATTTGACCGAATAAAATGGCTGACCGGATTAATATACATTTGCGAAATTATGCAAGTTGAGAAATGTGCGAATCGTGGTCGTAATCAAGTATGCGTAGCATCTTGTGCATAATTGTATGCAAATAATGCAGTCAACCGAATCTACAACACGTTCATCTCTTTGTATTCATTTGTCGGCAGTTAATTTCTACACACGGAATTCTAAATAAAGGTCGGTTTTGAGTATGGTTAATCAGCGTCATCCATGGAACACTTACATGCTTTTCTTTTTGAATTTATGGCAAATTTTTTAGCCGCCAGTCTTCACAAAAACGCATACAGTATGCATGTAGTCCATCAGTTATTCATCGCAAAAATAACAGCATTTTGTTTTCGTTAGACACTGCATGTGATGCATGTATTAAATTTCTGGCAGTATAGGATTATACAGGGTGGACCAGAATTTAGTGACACCACAATTTTTTTTTCTTAACCGTTAGAGATGGGAAAATTCCGTTTGTGTCGTTAGCTAGGATGTCATGGGTGCTCTGTCCATTGATGGTATTAATATTTACGAAAGACAGTTGTTCAACGAAATTTATATAGTATAATTTTTGAACCGTAACTCCTTGGACAAAATGTCGAATCAGGAAAACGAAGAGCATAGCTTGCTTGTATGTATTTAACTGGTTTAGTTTTTATTGGCAATTATTTCAAGTTGTTACAATGTTTTGAAAATAGGGACAAACCCTTAATTGTTAGCTACGCTGCAGCACACTGGTGCACTGCAGTACATGTAGGTTGCTTACTGCAGTATACCTTTGTACTGCAGCGCAGCTAACAATTTTTCCCCTATTTTCAAAACATTGTAAAAACTTCAAATTATTGCCAATAAAAACGAAACCAGATGAATACCTACAAGCAAGCCATGTTCTTCGTTTTTCCTAATTTGATATTTTGTCCTAGGTGTTACGGTTCAAAAATTATACTTTCAATTTCGTTGAAAAAATGGTGTTAGGTAAAATTTAATACTATAAATGGTTAGAGCACCCGTGACATCGTATCTCCGACACAAACAGAATTTTCACATCTCTAACGATTAAGAAAAAATTGGGGTGTCACTGACTTCTGGTCCACCCTGTACTTGCGAACGTGAAACATTTTAGCCAGATATCCATGTATAGTAAAGTCGAACTCGGATAAGTGAAAATCGTCACGGGCAAGGAAAACGTTTGCACTTATCGTTATTTACATATACATGTATATGATTCATTTAACTCAGTTTATGGAACAATCAAGTAAGGGGTAGCTTAATCTCTTAGTCACTTAAAGAACTATTTATTGCAACTAGACAAAGTTTTGCAACGAAAACATCAATTTTAAATTTGTATGAATATTCCGACAAGTTAAAATTGTTTCTCAACATCAGAATCGTATCAAGACGTTACTGCTATATAATTAGCCTATTTTATGCCCAGAGCAGTGATTTTTTTTTGGTGTTGACACGAGTTCTTCTTTTCATACAGAAGTATTTTAGGTATAATATACAGATACAAAAGTTCAGGGATTGAAATTTGTTTCAATTATCAAGTTTTTTAAGCGGGTTTCACTTATCCGAATGAGACTGTATTTACACGTATGCAATTGCTTACAACGTTTCGGCCATTTGGCCATCATCAGGAATGACGAAATTGCCTCATAAATCAGATCGAGCATCTTTAAAGTCATTGGTTATGGTCATCAAAATGTCTCGCAAATTAATTTCCGCTTTCTTAACCACTCGAATAATTGACCATGTCAAACATCTGATAAAGCAAATTTTGTTCAGTTTAAATGTTGGAAGTCCATGATATGTTATGTCCAACGTTAAAAACCGTGGGCTAACCCTAGATCTTTCTCGCATCCTCGCTCTCCTATAACCGTGCGCTCAATGATGAAGATTGATTGACAGATTGCCGTGTAGGTCTCGGGTTTGATGGAATTTCCCGTTTTACATAAGTCATTTTGAGGAAATGCTGCACCATCTCCGTGCCACTCTACAGCGTCTTTTTCATTCGTCCACATGTTGTTTGTCCTATCTATAACATCGAGCATGCCAGCAGAGAATGATATCTGCTCGCCATTGAATTGGGATAGTATACAAGGAATGACGTTATAAGCACTTGAACAGCAGCACGCAGGCATTTTGTTATCCAACTTCCTAGAAATTTATAACAAAAGTGAAATGAAATTGCACGGCCTTAAGCCTCCGAGTGCCTCGGAACACAGCCTATACTATTGAACGGCGAATGAATATATTTCCGAAGGGGGAAAATAAATCGAACTATTTGCCAAAATGTGAAACCGTGGACTGAAAATCGCCATTGATCATAGCGTACATCCGATTTATTTTCTAATATATCCGATAAGAAATTGAAAATATGAGGATGTGCGTGCAATTGTGTTTAGGATGCATTTCGAAATGTTTTTTTTGTGATATTACAAAACGTGCTTTAAAAGACACTCGAGAAATGAATTTGAAATAAGACACGACATTCTCTTCAAGATCCTCACGGGACAATATGCGATGCAATCCATATTTTCGAATACTATAGTGAAAGCCTGTTAATTCGAGCAAGCTTAATCCGTTCAGCCTTTTTATTCGGTTGAAACAGTAAGGTCGGATTTTTTACTACGCTATCCTATGCAAACAAAGTCGCTTAGTTCGGTCACCTTATCGCATAATTCTATCAAATTTCCACGTATCTACATAACGCAAATGCGCGAAAAAGGTTTTAACAGTTTTATTCAATCACAGACACGTTTGGACAATCCGCTTGCGTGCATCTAAGCATCTAATGCATCAGCGGCTGGACTCGGATGGATTTTCTGCGGTTTTTTTAGAAAATTAAATTTCAGCTATTGCAGCAAACGGGCAACATCAAACACTACTTACACTTTTTCCTTATAAATATAATTTTAAAAATATGTATATAAATACATACATACATTTACATACAATTAAATATAGGCCTACTGTATGTACAGTGTATTTTAAGAACAGAAAATAAATTATTTTGGTTCATCGTTTATTTCGGTCAAAATCGTTGGAACCAACGTGATCTAGTTAAAGCGGCTTTCACTTTTTTAAGATAATCTGGTACAAGTACAGTATGTACCATTGCATTGTACATGTACATTGTACAGTATGTAAGCTCAGATGTTTGATTAGAAAATGTTGGAAAACTGTATATAATTATGCGGTTTCATCGGTTTCGATACCGATTACGCTTTATTACGCGTAATGATATATTTGATCGTAGGTTAACTGTTGTACATTTATTTAATCGAAGCTTTAATTTGTTTGACAAAATCAAGACGTCGTTGCACCCATACCGCTTGTCTGATTGGAGGGGGGGGGAGGACACATTAAATCAATGCAAAGTCTTTAAGGAAGACAATATAGCCTAGTGACAGATCAATTTTTAAAGCAGCAGCGTATAAACTTCGTTAGCGCCACCATGCTTTCGAACCACAATGTGTATATGAATAAAGGAGAACGTTGAATACAACACGGTACTCTTACAGTTTGAAGTGAAAGTTTTTATTTCTTATGCATTGAAAGATTTTTGGTAGTTACATTTTATGTAAAAAAAGTATTTAAATATATGAATAGTCTACAACTTCGTACATTTCTTACGTTTGACGATTTTGAACTCTGGGAACCCTGTTTCGCATGGCTCGATTTCCAAAAGATTGCATTCCGAGACACTGGCATGCTCGGCGAGGACAGAAACCTAGCGAGGCGAAGCTATGCGTATATAGGACGCGCGCATTCCCGTATACTCAAAATTTGAAATTCCAGGGGTATATACAGTACCTCGGATATGATTCACGTGGATTTCTTCGGTGACATCTACGTTAAAGCGAATTGAAGAAATAAATTATACATATGCGGGGTGCATCCCCAACAGCTCAAATATATACGAGAATACATCCGCCGATGCAATAAAAAGCGTGGCGAATATCCGAAATGGTTATATGATCTGAACTCTTCAGTGGTTGTTCGGCATTGCTCAGGATTCCGAGGATATCGATTGAGGTTTCAGGGAAATCAGCTAAATGGCCCCGATTTATCGGCGAAACTTGCATTGTTTTCCACGTTTTTGGGGCAATTGTTTTTCATATATATGGAGAAATTTGGCCCGCGCATAATGAATGGCTCACTTTGTTCGGCTTCGTTCCGTATACTTTTGCTCCTATAATTAGCAACACCGGAGCAACTTGTTCCGCTCATCATCTTAATTTAAGACTAATGCGTTTTATAGGTGTTAGTCGTCGTTAGAGTGCGTGTCTTTTCCACCGAACTATTCATTCTTACTTCACTCGCTGCTCCATGGCGTACTCAGGCTCAGCCTCGTAGCTTCCATTCGCTGAATGTTTGTTGAATATTTCTGTGAAAACGAGTAGGCATGTTTCATAAAGTATTTGCAATAAAAACATCAATCTTCGTCGAGATGAATTTTTAAAAGCAGAAAGGAAAGCTGAAGCCTCGCTCGGCGCACCCGATGGAGTTTGTCCCGGTTGTCACGCCGCTTTTTTTTTCATATTTTTTTTTCTCATTTTAACCTTCCCTCCCCCCCCTCCCTCGTCTTCTCTCGCTGATTTTTCATCGGTTGAAATCTATATGCATATTGCGCTTCTACGAAGATTTAAGGCTGCAATAGGTGCGTCTGAAGAGAGAGAGAGAGAGAGATTTTGAAATGCAAAATGAAAAAAAAATACGATACAATGTGCCGAAGAAATGTATGGGATGCGGGAGCGAGATGGGGTTGGAAAGACTGTAAAGCAAACCTTGGATGCCAACCGGAATGATGTATTCCCCGATTCGAGTGGGAAAGGAATGTTATTTCCCAAGCAGCTTAGGCAGTGTCAATTGAATAAATTTTGTATTGATTTGGATGCGCTGTTTTTCTTATCACGCGCGCTAGCCTATTTCCCTCGAGCTTCTGAGTGTAAAATAACGCTGTAATCCTAGATATCGAAGATAAACGCTGAAACGCAACAGGGCATGAAGGATTCGAGGATCTTCCACGCTGATGCCTGGGTCTGCCGAGGCCATTGACAGCTAGGGAATTTGAGACGGAAATCCACGACAAATCTCCAGCATTGGACGTGGCAAGTTCAAAACGAACGATTTCCGAAGGCGGATCAGCCGATCGTCGGTCTCACCAGCGGATAAATTCTGGGTCTTAATGACTTTTAAAAACCAAACGGAAGATATCTTATAGGGGAGACCGGGGCTAGATGTCGCAGGGGCAAGTTGTCTCACACTCAATTTTATCGCCATTAACAGCAGGATGTTGTCCAAAGCGCCGTAGTATGTCCCCCTCGAGGCAAGGATGGCATCCCTGTAGTTTCATAATTTTCTGATTGATACTTTTTTGCAACACTGAAAAACGTGTTTTTGTCATCTCTATGTAAAATTCGAAGTTCGTAAAAGACACTTTCTAGATAACAGACTGAAATAAAGGTGCACTCTTTGCAAACCTATTTTCTTACATACATTTAGAGAAAATAATAAGGCTATAAGTATTTCAAATTAATGAAAGGTGTTAGGGCTAACAGGTTTCTTTTTTTTTAAATGAACACATGGGGTTAGTTCTCCCAAACATTGAGGGGCATGTTGTCACATGTAGAAACTTACCCCAGAATTAAATTCTACGCAAAAAAGTAAATGTTCCAGAATAATTTGATTTAGTTCATTTGCCATTCTTGTGTTTTGACAGTGGGTAAAATTTGCTAATAATTCCATTTTTAACCAAAAATAGTGATTACTGGTGTATTCAAATGTTGATTTATAAAAATGTTGTTCCTGTTTACATATAGCTTCGAATGACTAAATGTAGCTTCATTTATATTAGTGACTTACTTTCATTTATTGAAGAGGTATTGAGACCATGCGACCACATGCCCCAGCATGGGGCAAGTTGTCACAGTGTGTGGGGCATGTTTGAAACACCAATTACAACCTTATAATTAAACAAAGAAACAAAAACTAAAATAGGATTTGGTTGTGCTAGGGTACCTCTATTATAGGATAGTTTTGGTTTTCACGAAATGTGGAAAATTATGAAATTAAAAATGGAAGAATTTTTTGTGACAACTAGCCCCGGTCTCCCCTAACTAGTCAGATTTACCTTTTTCTTAATAGATTATGAGATTCTCATACTGTATGTATGGTGTACTCTGGTTCTGAAAAAAAATCTCCGTTATTGGTCTCGATGAAAAGATGCATCAAAATTGCTCATTCTCCCCTGAGGAATGCTTGAAAATAAACCTAGCCTAAGTAAATGGTTTCAAGAGCAAAGCGATCTTGTTTGATTCTGAAAAAATTCTCCTTTAACTTTATAGTCTCGATGAAAAGTTGCAGCAAAATTGCTACTTTTCCACTGAGAAATGCTAGATTGTATAGACTTAAGCAAATGGTTTCAAGAGCAAAGCCATCTAGTGACTTAATTCCTTAGCTTTGCCCCCAATAGTAGAAACATAGAACTTTGTTTCTGTTGCTTGTTCTTTCAAATTGTTCCTATATGTGTTCCCTGAAAGATGCTTATTGGTGATGGCAGCAGAAACCAAAGTTTCCATTAGTTTCCTGTTTCCAGAAAAAGTAGAAAAGATCAAAAGTAGTTTAGCAGCGTGAGTAGACATTTCTGTTTCCTGTAGTGTTGCTAATGTAGTGTGGACAGTTCGTTGCTCGTTTCATGTCTATAGAAACGAGTAACATGGGGTATACACTGTTCTTATAATTTCAGTGTTATGAAGTAAGTTGCTCCGGTGTGGACACCAATTATCAACAAAAAGAGTGTCTAGGTTTCCTCCAGCTTGGTCGTATTGCTTTAAACTCGACGCCAACGAGAAGTACGCATTAAAAATAAAAAAGTGGATTGCTACATTTATTCGAGCTATATTAGGGGTACTCAAGGCAGAAGTTTTACGTACGATACTTTTGACAGTCGTAAAATCACGTGTGCATATTCGAAACGCCAATTGGTTTATCCCATTCACTCGAGGATATCAAGGATTTTTAACCAATGAACGGATTTCTTTTAAAGTCTTGGCTTCACGACTTCCAAAAGTCCCCTTCGTAAAGCTTTTGTCTGAGTACCCCATTATTGCGCATTAAACGTGCACGCGTGCACTTGGGAGAAAACATCGGCAACGTTTCCATACATTTCCATACTTTATTTCTTTTAAAGGAGATCGGCCCTCACGCGTACTTACGAAGATAAAACGAGCGTATTATTTCGTATTATTCTTAACAGCATAAGTTAAAAAAATGTTATATGTTTACTACAAGTGTAATTCATATTCGTTTTACACGAATTTCTGATACGTGCTCACTTCTAGACCCCGTCATAGGGAATTGACGTATTATGTTGAATTTTTCGTTTAAGCCAAATTCGAATATTAAAAATTGTCGGATATACCGAACGCATTTTCTAGTTGCCGAGCATTCGCGCTACGTATCGTTAAATCGAACTGTTGACAATATGAAAAATGCATCTTCGAATTCATATACGTGGAATAGAATATCATTCACATTTCGACGAAACTATAGTTGTTATTGTTCGAGTCATGTTTTTCCCGATTTCTGATAATACGAACTATGGTTAAACGAAATAAACGTTGACGTCCCTCGTGATTCGTTTTGACGAGGCTCCACCGTAATACAAGTATCCAGTATAAATCGGAAGCTTTTATGGGTTAATAATTGGCAACATTAAATAAGACGAAACATTTCTTGCCTATTAGTCGTTTCGTAGGGAGTGTCGTTGAAGCGTATCCGCGGTATTATCTCAAAATTTGACACTAGTTTGTTGATGTAGCACGCCGCGAGAGACTAATTTCAGCCTATAGCAGCGACTTAATCACACGTGACCGACAGCAGTTGCCATGGCCGTGTACTGCGGCCATATATTTCTAACAAATGTCCTCATTTCTCAAGCGCGCACACCTTCGCAACTTTTATGATAAGTATCGTGTGGGCTCGAACTTTTGGCAATATTTCTTCCTAGAAGTATATTGACCTAAAGGCCAGCATAGTCCTATATACAGCGCGCTTTTTCGAGCTTTCTCATCCCCTGGACCGAACCGCCTGCATAGCGCTAGACTCATTGAATAACAAAACCATAACAGTTCATCACTAGATTTTCAGCACCATAAACCCGAAGTAACGTTCCAGATGGCCGAATAGCAGGAGCTCCGTTTGGAAAACGTGGAAAAACTGAGTCGGAAAGACCGAGAAAAATGAATACATGCCGCGTACTTAGGAAACACGTGGAAGTTGCTGCAACCGTAATCGAGGCCCATTCGGCAAAATGAGATTTCATATTTACTATCGGAATGAACACCCGAGTTGGCTGGCGGGGATGTGCAGCTATTTCGTGAATTAATTCATCATAAGTAACGCTCCAATTTATTCTATTAGTGGAATTATACCCATTTAGGAGACGTGATTGCCCAACCACGTCATAACGAGGGAAATTTTGGAACGACGTTATAATGTGTTATAATGTCGCATGTATGTTATCACATTTTGCGATTTCGGCTGACATTTTATCTACAACTATTTTTAACACGCAGCATGTAAAATATGAAATAAGGCCAGATTTTGATTAAAACTAGCTTATTAATATGGTATTAATTACTTTATATAACTGCTATAGATACAGTAAAACCTGTAAAGAGTGACCACCAAAAAAAAACCCGCAATGTTGACAACTGTACACAGGTGGTCACTATACAAAGAATGCCTGAATTAAATTATCATGAACATGTACACTGTACTTGTACATGTAGACTACAATACATGTAGTAAAAAAACTACAAAACCAAAAAAGTATCGAATCATGTCCATGTGTTAGAGACATGAAAATTCTGTGTCGTTAGAAAGGTTGTCATGGGTGCTCTAACCATTGATAGTAATAAATTTTACCTAACACCAAATTTTCAACGAAATTGAAAGTATAATTTTTGAACCGTAACACCCAGAACAAGATATCAAATTCGAAAAACGAAGAGCATGGCTTGCTTGTATGTATTCAACTGGTTTCGTTTTTATTGGCAATTATTTGAAGTTGTTTACAATGTTTTGAAAATAGGGGCAAACACAGAATTGTTAGCTGCACTGCAGCAAAAAGGTGTACTGCAGTAAGCTACCTACTTGTACTGCATTGCCCCAGTGTGCTGCAGCTCAGCTAACAATTATGTGTTTGCCCCTAACCCTATTTTCAAAACATTCTAACAACTTCAAATAATTGCCAATAATAACGAAACCAGTTGAATACATACAGTACCAGCAAGCCATTCTTTTCGTTTTCCTAATTTGATATTTTGTTCTAGGTGTTACGGTTTAAAAATTATACGTTAAATTTCGTGGAAAAAATGGTGTTAGGTAAAAGTTAATGCTATTAATGTATAGAGCACCCATGACAACCTATCTAACGAAACAAACAGAATTTTCACACCTCTAACGGTTATGAAAAAAATTGGGTGGTGACTGAATTATGGTTCACCCTGTATAAACGAATGATGAGTGTCATTTGTAACATTGACTCAAAGTTTGTTGATCATTCGTTTTTAGCAATTTGCCTCCAACTAAAGAAGCCAATTCGCATTAATCCTTTTTTCAAGTCTTCGTTGTACTTGGGAGACAATGTGAATACAGTCGAATCTCCTTAATCTGACCCCCTATATAGTGCACGACATGATAAACTGCACGGTTGCCAAGGTCCCGGCCGAAATGCCTATCTTGTAATGCTTTTTGACTCCCTATATAGCGCACACTCGATATTCTGGAAATGTGCACGGCAAAATTTCCCCGACAGC